>MU226059.1:1320955-1331685 GCA_018584345.1 Thuja plicata | reverse complement strand
CTATTTTAATGCTCAAGTGTGTCTCAAGGGGTCATACGACCCCTTAGGACACACTTGAGCATTCAAATGGGTCAAAAGGGGTCATGGGATCTTCCTAGGGGTCCTAGTACATGATAAGGCATACTAGGATCCCTGGAAAGACCTCGTGACCCCTTTTAACCCATTTGAATGCTGAAGTGTGTCCGAAGGGGTCGTAGGACCCCTTGGGACACAATTGAGCATTCTTTCAACCCATTTGAATGCTCAAGTGTTTCCCAAGGGATCATTTGACCCCTTGGGACAGATTGGAGCATTCAAATGAGTCGAACGGGATCATGGGGTCTTGCTAGGGGTCCCAGTATTCCTTATCATGTACTAGGACCCCTAGAAAGACCCCATGACCCCTTCCAATCACATGACCCCATGACCTCTCTCTCTCTCTCCTAGGTATTATTATAATATAAATAATAATAAATATAATACTAATATTAATAAATATCATACTAACATTAATATAATATAGTACTAATACTATAAAAACTAATATAAATAATAATAATTTAATACTAATGCTATTACCATTTAGTATTTGTAAAATATTAATATTATAAAATATGAAATCTATAAAAAAACTAAAAAACTAAAATCAATATTGAAAATGTTGAAATTTGAAATGGAAAGTGAAATTTTGGCGGTAGATACCTGATATCTGATAATATCGGATATCCAATAATATCTCATATCTGATAATATCTCATATCTGATTAGCCTTGGTATTTGTCTCGAGTTTTGGCGTTGCAATGCCAAACGTGGATGGCCAACCCAAAAAACATGTTTATCATACTTCCTCTAACCTCTAGACTTCGGTGATGTAGTTGATGACCTTTTTTTCACCTAAAATTGATGAAATGAAAAGGGTTTCTTAAATAGATTATCAGGTTTCCATTAATATAATTGCTGTCAAATTTTGATTTCAAAAAGTATTTATTACTTATTTTCTATTTGAGTTACCTCTAAAGTCCCCATTGACAGACTGATTCAAAAACAATTATAACTTTCAAATGGTTTAACCTTTTTGAAATTTGAAACATGCATCACATTCTATGCTTCGCCTACTATAAGAAAAAAAAAAAATTTGTAAAGTTTAGAATTAGTTAAGGTGGTCAGACACGGGAGTTTTATTATTCTGAAAAATTCATAGTAGAAAATTCATAATTAATTAATTATTTGATAAAAAATTACACACAAATATGCGTCACATCTGGTCATGAGTCTACTACTTATATCTATAATATTGTAAAAAGATATCATAATTTGCTTGTGATTAAGGTGGTCAGACATAAACATAATTTTTATCTTTTTCCTAAAATTTTCATATTGCTGCATTGAAATCTAAAATTTTCAACAATTAGATTATTTTTTATTCAGAAAAGGGCTAGTAGCTTAGAAACTATATTCAATTTCCTACATATTCTATTCTTACAACTTTTTCACATAAGGTTGATAAGATGTCCAACTTTTTACATCAAGTTGACTAACCCTGAATTTTTTATTTTTCATTTACCACTTAAGGCCATAGCTTGGTATACCATGAACCTGCACATACCCTCATATGTTATCCTCTTTTTATTGTTTGAAGAAGTGGGCTTATCCGGGCACCTATAAGCAGGATGACCCAATTTCCCACAATTGTAAAACTTCATACTTGCAAAGTATCATTTACTTCTTCCTAAACTCCTTCCTCTACTAGAGCCTCCTTGAGTACCTCTTCCTCTAGCATAAACCCCTCTTGGATTTCTTTCATTTCCATTCTTTTCCAGCTTGGACTCTTCTTGATTCCTTTTCACATTACCCCTTCCTTGATAACCACCTCTGTGACCACCTTGGTCTCTTCCTCTTCCTCTTCCTCTAATATTTGAGTCTCCCTTCTTCTTGTTCCTCTCTTCCACCTTTAGAGATAATTTGTGGCACTTTTGAATAGTGTTTGGAGTCCACAAACTTATCACCTCTTGAATGTTCCACTTTAGACCACCCAAGTATTTGGATACCTTGTTAGGTTCATCTTCTTAAATCTTGGACCCAAGGCATAAGTTCTAAAATTCCTCTGTATAAGAGGCCACATCCAATTCCTTTTGTTTCAGTCCTTTTCTTTTCCTATGAAGTTGAATTTCATAGTCCTTTGGGAGATATTTCTCCTTAACCTGCATCACCATGGATTTCTAGTTAGCAATAGGTTGTTTTCCCATCTGAACCCTCTCATCTTGTAGATACTTCCACCATGTCAATTTTGACCCTCTAAGCCTTGACTTTGCCACTTTGAGTTCTTGTGCCTCAGTGACACCTTCAAATCTAAAATGGTTCTCCATCCCTTAAATCCACTCCATGACTATGTCTATATCCATATTTCCACTAAATAGTGGTACTCCCTCCAGTTCCTTTCCTCCTAGGGATTTTATGGCTTTCAAGAATAGTTCTTCATTCAGAACAGGGTCTAATTCAAGGATGATATCTTCCTCAACAATCTTTTTGCCTCTATCACTACTTTCAACTTCTTTGCCTTTATCTCTAGCATCAACTACTTCTTATAGTTTGATTCTCATATCTTCTAGAGCTTCTTCAAGGAGTCTATTTTTCTCCTTTTTTCTCTCCCATCTCCTTATCTATATCTACATTAGTCACCATGTTGATCTCCTTAACTGATTCACTAGTATTTAGAGACATACACCAACTCTCAAATCTTTAACTTTCTCTGATACCAATCTGACGTAATGACAAGTCTTTCTTTGTACCCTATCTTCTTCTAGGGTATCCTATAGGCAACTTCTCTAGCCTATCAAGGTTCTTGACTAACCCTAATATTCCAAGGATTCTCTATGCAAGATCCTTCTTCTTTCAACTTGTTAACATCAACTAGGAAAACAATTTAATCCATCGCAAGCTTCATTGTCATCTTCTTGCTCCTACACACTAGTTGATCCAATAAGGTAATCAATGTCCACCAAAGGTGATGGGGAGCTCCCACTCCTAGAGCTTTCTTTCTCTCTACTAGACCTTCTCCTTATCTTCCTTAGGGTTCCTATCACCACCCTAAATAGAGGATTCCTATCTATTCCTCTAACTCACTAGGAGCTCTCCAACAAGTTCAAATCCACACTAGGTCCTTCTCCATATCCCTTCTCATCCATGACTTGTCTTGGTCACTTACTCTCCCATCTATGTTATCTTCCTTGGAATGGGATTCCTAACCTTATTTAGGTCTCTTTCTATTCACCTAGATCCAATCTTGTGGATCTTTTACCCTAGTTCCAATCAGGCTCAAGATTTCTAGTGCTTAAGGCCTTGTAGCCTTTTAGGCCTAATTAGCCCTCCTAAACACTGTAAAAGTGGATTTACTCTCAAAATACCTTAACACCCTTGGGAAATAATTACATATTCCTTGTGGGTTTTTCCTAGGCTTTAATATTTAGTAGGTCTTAGTTCCCCACCTTGTTTGTACATTGGACTTTCACCAAACCCCTAACATTAAGGGTTTCTAGGGCATGTACACTGGTTTGGATTCTTGGCTTTCATTAGCTACAATGAAAACCTCCTCTTGTCTTCTAATTTCATAAAAAAAAATTTAATACATGCCCCTACACTTCTCTACCAAATTATTGGCACACACCAATC
Source organism: Thuja plicata (assembly GCA_018584345.1). Classification (NCBI taxonomy): domain Eukaryota; kingdom Viridiplantae; phylum Streptophyta; class Pinopsida; order Cupressales; family Cupressaceae; genus Thuja; species Thuja plicata. The sequence continues at coordinate 1,328,037 of MU226059.1, read as the reverse complement.
ACCAAGCAATCTTTACTACCTCTGCTTTGTTCAGTTTCCCTATCCATAATAACTAGTACTCGCCTAGGACTTGAATTTTCTCATGTCTTCTTTGTACATACACACACACACACACTCCACACACTATATTTAAAATTTATATACAATTCTTTAATTTATTTTATGTGGTCATAAGACTTTGGACCATAGGAACTCCAAGCAAAGCCATTATTTACATGACTAGTCCAAAACTGGACAGTGAACCAATAAAACCTAAATAATTTACAAAATGTTAAATAGTGAGATTAAAATATCAAACCAATGCCCCAAATACTAATAAAATAACACAAAAAACACTCTCAATGAATAAATTCAATCTATTCAATTGATTCAAGTATTGGATGATGGCTCTTTCTGCAAAATACAATGTAAATCCTTACTTCTCAATACTTAGTCTAAACACAATGAACTTTAACTGTCACTTTAGGGTTTGCTCCACCTTATATACCATATTATCACATGGATCAACCCTCATGTGAGGATTTGGGAATAATTAAGGTCACTTCCTAAAAACTAGGAAATGTTGTCAAGATACCTTTGCAAAGTTGCAAAAGTTGTCATGACAACTTTTACATCTTTTTCCAAAATGACATTTTATCACTTCCAATGGCCCAACTTGGTCCTAAAACTTATCATATGTCCTTAAATAACTTAAAAACATTAAAATATTTTATTCCACTCCATTTTGAAGTTTTGGTCAACCGCTTGACCTTTTGGTTGACTTCTAAGGATATAGACCCCTAGCTGCAACTTTACCTCAACAACTACTAAACCCTAATCACTACAAACCATAGTCACACCTTAGACACACTTGGGACTTTATATTCTATTCCTTATTCACTGGTTATTGGCCAAACCAACCTACAAGCCAAAAATGAAAAAATATCTATCCAAGACCTTAGGGTGCTCCTGCACCAAAAGGAGAGAAAGGTCCTAAACAAGGGAATTGCATCCAACACAATGCCTAAAAACTTAGTTTCCATTTAAACCTTAATCAAGTTCAAAAACTTGCTCAAAAATAATGAAAATAGGACTACAACATTAGGCCTAATCAGGCACCTTTTTTCACATAACTTGAAAAACATCTAAACAAGGTGGAAGACTAAGTCCATATCTAGACACCCTTTTCAAAGACCTTTAAGATTTTCTAGGTCTTACCTTCCCAAGCTGTCTGTACAAAGGGTTCCTACTTCCAAGCCTAAATTTAAGGGTTTCAACTCATAGTGAGCATAGACATCAGAGTCTTCATTTCAACAATGAATCACTCACCATAAGAAATTATCATTGGATTTGGGACATCTCCATACACACATCCTCCTCTCCCCATTCTTTGATTGAAGAAACCAATGCTTTCAATCACTCATATTTCCTCTGCAATGCACTATAATCCTTAGCCTTGCAACTATGGCTCACCTAGGGCATCACCTCAAAAATAAAAAAAAAGATATCCAGGTCCCAAACTTCTCCATAGATGTAGTAAAAGGATTCACCTCACACATTCCAAGAGCCCATACAAATTCCATGGTGGAATGATGAGCTATGACCCCATTTGCAGAAACTGTCTGGTACAGACAAGCGATAGTGGAAAAATCAATACTATTTACACAAGTAAGAAAATATGAACAAAAATTAAAACTAATTACATGTAGAATAAATAATTTACACAAGCTACCTCATGCACCAATCAAAGTGCAGAGTTCAATTCATTAAACACCAAGATGCATACAAAATGCTCAATTGTAACTGGTTTCTCCATTACATAGTCCGTACATTAATTTTCCAAATTCATCCAACCTAATACATAGGTCAAGGGGGGGCTTATATAGTTTAATAGTACCCTAACTCAATATTTTCAGACATTTAGAAACCAAATTTCTCAAAGATGTCTTAATTGCCAGAAATGTTATCAATGTTGTCAATGACAACATTGACAACTTTTACAACTGTTGGATTCTTGCATACAACTTGGCCAACAATGATATAAAATTAACCAAATGCATATATAGGCTATTTAAATAATTAAATATGTCTCCTAAACACTCCCTTGTAAAATTTTACCCTTAAATGCATAAATGAAACTTTTTCCACAACATTGACAACATTTACCCAACTTGACAAACAAGGACAATATTTGCAACTTAGGTCACTAATGACCTAATGAGGCCTCCTAACCTATCATAACTCACCTTAGGACCCATATATTCCTATTATTTCACTAGTTTCTTGGATAAGACCACTACAAGATAAAATCAAACTAGGAGCCTAGGTTACCAACTAGCCTTACTTAGGTGCTTGTGCACCACCTATAGGTGTACTATGGATTCGGGGCTAAATTTTGACCAATAGGATGCCAAGAAATCAAGTTTGACCTTTCAAAAAGTTCCTTATTTGAGAGTGGAAATTTTTTGAAAATATTGACCAACCATATGAGAGGTTAGTTAGGAATTTAGGTGGGGATTTCTCTTTTTGGTGGAATTTTGGAAGTTGATTTCAAACTCGCCAAACTTGGAGACTTATAGGATAACTTGGTGATTTTTGTGAAGGAAGGAAAGCAAAAGGGAGGGAAAATCTCAACTCAACTTTATTTTTTTCATATCTTGGAGAAAGGTTGGTGCTCCTCTCATGGAAGGACCATGTTCCCATTATTTGTTTTGGGTTCATGTGAAAATATAGCAATTTAATATGTTGTTGAGTTGAGAAGCTTCAATCCTTTTTCATGGATTTCTTGAGTTTCTTTTGGTTTCTTTCTTTTGTTTCCATTTTTTCATTTTGTGTGTGGAAGGATACACTCACCACTTGGGATGGAAGAGAGTTTTGAGGGTAAAGGATTTGGGAATGCCCAAATAGTGTAGAGTATCTCCTCATAGAGGAGAGGAATATGGCATGAATTATGGGATCCATGTTTCCATTTTGTGTACTACACTTTTTGGGTGATAAGGGAAGGTTTGGAATGTAAAATAAGAGGATGTTGTTGTGAATACTACCCATGTGTGACATTTATCTTGGAGCTATTGAGCCTTGTTGAAGGCATGGTTACTTTTGTAATGAAATTCTCCTATTGAGTTAATGTTCAAGCTTCACCCCTCTTCACGGGTCCAAGGTGCTCCAATGTGTAGGCCATGAGAATGGATGTTGTTGTTGTAGTCATAAATTTTTATGTTCTTTTATGGTTATGTTTGTACCCATTCATCCTTGGTTCCCTAAGCTTAGGGGTGGTCTTGTAAAGACCTAAGTTGAGAGGTAGGCCTCCATGGTCAACCATTTTTTTCCTTTTGTACATTTTTCTATTTTGGAGAGACTGGAAGATTTGAAAAGTAGGAGAAAGAGCATGTAATTTCATTATTATATTGATGTAAATATTAGGAGAAAATAAATTGTAACTTTTTATACATTCTAGAAGTTTCATATGATCAAAGTGTTGAAGACAATTATTCAATTGTGTATTGTCATTGATGTTACACATGTATATACACTTATATAGTGATGTTACACAAATGTCTACATTAAGACCAAGCATAGTTGGTGAATAGAATGCGTTATTTTAGTGTTGACCAAGTTTAATCGGGTATTGAAGAAGTTTAGTTTTGACCGAGTCACTGGAGCATTTTAGTCATGGTTGGGCATTGAGTGACAGCTGACTAACAGTGATTTACATTCTATAATTAACTGATTATATGAGGCTGATTGAATTGTGATTTATTATTTAGAAGTATATTCAATTCGACTTGATAGGGCTCATCATATATATTAAAGCTCAAGTTTAGATTGAATGAAGGGAGAAAAATAAAAAGGAAAGGAAAAAAGAAAAGTGGAATTAAAAAGGAAGAAGCAGAAGTGTGGAATTTTGTGACATGAAAAGTGAAGGAGAAATCAGATAGGATTCTAATTAATCACTCAGAGTTGCAATAGAACATCTGATTAACAAGGATCCAGTCATAATCAGAATAGAGATCTGAATCAGAAAGTTCAATTGCTTCCACATACAGGTCAATTCATTGTTACTCTCTAATAATTGTAGCAGTGATCTCAAATATCATAACAGAGTAGACTTAACAGTATCTTTGTAAATCCTCTTATAAGGTAGCATTTCTCTTTTGAAGAGTTGAAGACCTCTAACAAGGCCACTCCTCATAGGGTGATTAAATACTCTAATAGGGTCACGCCTAATAGTGTGTTATTGTAACCTTTAATAGGGTTGGTTCCTAACAGGGCTCACTTCAGAAGAGTGAAAAAAAGTAACTAGTTATGTTGGTGGTTTTTCCTATATTGGGTTTCCATGTTAAATCTTGGTGTCACCTGTGTATATGTTATTTTTTTCATGGTTTATGTTTTTGCAATTAATCACTAAAGTATAATTGCATTGGATATTATAAAGATTTCTTTGAGACCTGAGTTAGACAAGAGTATCTTAATTGACCAAGTAACAGTGTTAAAGTATTTAAGAAATATAAGGGACAAAGGATTTGTTTTGGAGTAACAAATTCACCCCTCCCCTCTTAGTTACTTATCTCATTTCCAAAAATTGGTATCAGAGCTTCAACTGCTATCAAAAAATGTTTCAAAACCCAAGCTAAAGATCAGATATGTCTTACAGAAGGGAGATCCCAAAGATAAATAAAGACAGCTTCCTAGCATGGCAAGAGTTGATGAAGCTACATCTAACTACTATCGGAGATGATGGTTTGAAATTTTTGGAAAGAAAATATGTGGAACCAATAGGGACTATGATTGTGGAAGAGATGATGGAATAGAAGCTTCATAATATAATGATGATTGATATAGCTTCTTCACTTAGCTACTTGGAATTTGATGAAGTCAAGGACTACCCTATAGGGATAACTTTAAGAAACCCCCCTCTAGAAAAATATATAAAATCTTGGTGAATCTTTCATTTTATTTTTAAAAAAATTAATTCCTATTGGCGAATCTGTCAATTTTTTGGGAAAACAAATTATTTGTATTGGCAAATATTTTTTAAACATAAATTTTTTGTATAAAATATTGGCAAATCTCAAGCAATAACCAAAATTTCATTAATGACCATGGAAAATAATTATATTTAAAGAAAAAAGAGTTCTTATAGAAAATTGTTAGGCTAACTATGAAAATATTTGATGGGTTTAAGGGAGCTCTATAGTATCTAGTTACTACCATTTATTTAAAATATAATCAAATAATCCTGATTGTATTGTGTGAGATAAATGTATTGTTATTTTTATTATTATAATAGGACCCAAAATTTCTTCAATCCAAAGGAAATATTAGTCCTGATAAGCGTTACAAATAAGATAGTAACATTTTTGCCTCATGAAATATAATGAAGATCACTAGATTATATTTTAAATCAATAATAACAACTAATATTGGTGACACAACCCTGATATAACTAACAATTATGATATATTATTGGTGAATTAATTTAGATTTCTATAATAACAGATAAAATTTAGGCGAATTGAATCTAACCATCTATCAAATATCAGGCGAATATTTGAGTTCAAAGTTTTAATAAAATAAATTATTTGGAAATTTAAATATTTCTAAAATAAAATTTTGTAAAAGATTGGCGATTTAGGTCGCCTTAAATCTTGAATTTTTAGCCAAATTTGGATTCTCAAATTTAAAAAATTAGCCAATTGGCGAATATTAGTGATGCAGGAGCATCCTGGGTGTAAGGGCAATCTTGCATCACCCAAAAATATTTCTGTTTTCTTTTCAATAAGGGCTACCTTGTGCAGAGCTGCTATCTATGGAAACTTACTATTTTTAGTAAGTTGGTCATACGATCTCAGAATGTTCTGATTTTGCATGTGGAGGTTCATCTCAGTCATATTAGCCTACCAGTAAAGTTTCATGGCTAGATCAAGTCTGTTTTTGAAGATATTAAAAAATTTCGGTATTGAAATCAGGGTACAGAAACTTCGGTCTCACTTTTGAAGGCTTTAGAGGCCCCAGATGAGGTTGAAACTTGGGCTCGATGATGCTTGCATGATTGAGCTGTTGTAGAGTGCTTCGTGGCATTTCTGAAATGGGGTTATAATAGTCAATCAGGTCAACTAGTGATGACTTATGGTCTCCGGAAGTTGGGCCACCTGAAATAGCAGAAAATAATTTTTCCTTCAAAATTTTCGGGTTTCAAAGTTATTTTGAGCCGAATTTGATGTATTAAAATGAAAAATAAAATAATTCTAAGTTTGGTCGGCCCTAAGGGCTAAATTTCTAGAACCTTCTCGGGCGGTGGAAATTGCCTATATAAAGAAGGCCCGTAGTGTTGTCTTAGGCAGTTGGGGACAGTTCTGGGTGGATCGGAGTAATAATTCGAGGCTTTGTCCTATAGAATATTGTAAGTGAAATGCCCATGTGGCTTTTCATATTGTAATTATGAAAGTTTGTAATTCCGCATTTGTGGAGATAATAAGAAGCCCATCTTCTGTTCTTGCAAATTGTTGTTGTTTCTTTGTTTCTGTTATGTGTTTGTGGCATTAAGGGGAGCACCCTTCATCAAGCGGTATCAGAGCGAGAAGTTCCTAAGTGTGTAAACAGATCGCCGACTGTGAGGTAGTTTGCACCAGGACCGTGGTTAGGGTTTCAGTGCGCATCATAAAAATGCCTCCACGAAGGGAACATGGTGGAAGAGCTGGTGTTGTGACACCTGAGGTTAGAGAGCTCCAGAGACAAGTGCGAGCATTACAAGAAGAGATTCGTAGAGGAATGAATCCTAATGCTAGAAATGAAAGTAAGGATGAAGCCGAAGAAGGAAATGATGATCAAGAAGAAGTTGAAGTTTTGAATCCAAAAGAAGAAAGGCTTTTTTGAGCCATTTCCAAGATTGGGAAAAGACCTACGATTGAGGTTCCTACATTTTCAAGGAATCTTAACCCAGAGGAGTTGATTGACTGGATCAATAAATGTGAAGAGTATTTCGAGTATGAAGATATTTAGGATCCTGATCGGGTCAAGTTTGCGAAGGCCAGACTGAAGGGTCATGCGAAGATCTGGTGGCAGGAGATCCAATTGGAGCAAAATCGAAGAGGGAAGGATAA
>MU226059.1:1294889-1308473 GCA_018584345.1 Thuja plicata | reverse complement strand
GTCTATCTACTATTTTCCAACCTCCCACTCACTCCAATCAACTCAAATTTCACCAATCCTTCCCAATAGCCCTTCTAGGCTTATCTAGTAGCCCTTCCTAGACAGTAATCTACAAGTTACTCACAAACCCTTCAGAGTTAGTAAACTTACATCAAAATTAGTCCTTTATCATCTGATTGGTGAACACTTTCATCCCCATCTAATGTTTCTCCTAGGCCTAATTAGACCTTGCTTAAAGAAGAAAATCCTATCCCCGCTCATCTCCTAGACTCAAGGACTTGAGACAATCTTCCTAGACCTTCCTAAACACAATATTTTCAACTTTATTTGACCAAAAATGATAATCTATTCTCCCATTTATCAAACCCTTCTTTTTAGGTACCGTACCCTAGGGATTTCTCAACCAGGAACTTCCACTTAGCTCCAGACCCTTCTAGTGGATCCAACACAATCATATGAACATATTATGACATTCTATGCCATAAAAAGTAGCCCTCATGTGGCTGGAACTCTCAGACCTTGACTGGTCCAACCACCATGCACCCCAAAATAATGCTTTGTCTCCATTAGAGACCTCTATCTTCCATCCTTTGCTTATTCCTGCAAGTAAACACCTAATCGAACATAATGTATAGAGGTAGGCCTCTCCTAAAAGATATATATCATCATAGAAAGTGGGAGATCCTAACTCATCTTGGCAACTTCAAAATGAATGTTGATTGCACATAAACTAACACTAAGAATAGTCGGGACAAACTTGATTGTCTTTCCTTCAAAACTTAACCAAGAAGCCCAAAACTTATATGGAAACAAAGTAACTTATTCCACCACTATACTACTATATTTATTATTCAACCATGCACAAAATGAGAAGTATTAGAACATCAAAATAGTGTATGTATTCTCACGGGTGGCAAGTAGATAGATTTGCAGAGATTCAAGTTTATTGATTTGTCAATTCATTACAATGTTTTTCTTCAATCCCCAAATCTCCATTCGACCACGCCTTCATCCACTGACATGAATTAAATAAAAATAGACTATTAACCATCAAAATACAGACTCTAACTACCTACTAACTATCTAATAATAGTCCCTAACTGACTTTCACTAACATAAGCAAGAAATTTGTTGTCAAGTTGACAACAAAATTTGTCAACTCAAAAAAAAATCATTCAAAGATATTCTAAGGTCTTCTAAAAGTTTTAATGTCAACCTTTAGAAACCTATTACCCCTAGTACCCCCAACTAACTCCAATTAAGCCCTATTTGTCTTATATTGCCAATATAGACAGTTTACAAATTATTGCACTCTTAGTGCACTCAACATCATTTAGTGGCTTTAATAGCCTTATTACATCATTATAGACCCTTATAGGTCATTTCCATCATCCACTAACCTAGGATCAATACATAACCCTTACTAATGACCCCTAGGTATCTTTTAGGCTTATCATTTCCATTAAGGCTTACATCCATGAGTTAATTACAAAATGATCAATATGTGATCCAAACATAATTAAATGATGATTATTGGTCCAATAGATAATCCAATGATCCTTGAAGTCCATATTGTCTTTAACTCTTCCTAGGGGTCCATCAGTGACCCTGGTACACTCCTTAGGCCTTGTCCTTGACCTTGGTGCTCCTACACCATACTCCCCACTTTTGAAATTATTCCAAGTCTTCTTGGAATGTCTTGCCAAAAAAAATGGACCAACTAAATCTCCATGTCCTTTCATGTCTCTTTCACACTTGTACTTAGTTCCTGGACAATCCATGCTTTCTTGTCTTCTTGAATGCCTTGTGACTAGACCTACTTCATTTCCATTCTTATCCATGTTGTCCTCTTATTGTCCACACTGATTATCCATGTGCTCATATATCTTTTGGAAGTGTATACCCTATACCTTCCTTCTACATGTTCTTTTATTCTTCTTATGCTTTGGGTCTAGTGACCAAATCATTTTAAAGGAAAATACATAACATAGCCCTACCATTATGTGGCTTTGGCATAACCTTTTCAACTCCACCATGCTAGAAATATGTACCATAGTAGGATACACTTGCCACAAAATCAGTCTTAGTATCCAAAAAAAATGTAATATCTTAACATTAATATATGCTAACCTCATGCACATGCTTGGATTATTTTTCTCATGGCGCTTCATTCTCATACTATCCTCATCTATAGATTTTCCATGTGTGGACACCTCTATCACTGTCAGCAACTTCTCATCATAATTTTTCCTTCTTTCTTGGCCTTTCACCATTCCCTTCGTGACTAGCTTGTCATTCTCCTCCTTGGTTGTCCTTGTGAATTTTTTTTTCCCAATCTTCAATGGACATAAAATAGTACCAACTAGTATCATTCCTTCTTCATCAAACTTTATTTCCTCTTTGTCTTCATCAGCAACCTCATTCTTTACCTTTGTCTTGCATCCTTAAACCTCTCTACCATGAGATTCACTCTCCTCCTTGTAACCTATCTGCTGCAACCTTCCCTCTTGTCCTTTAGATGGACCACATACCTTATCTTCATTCTTGATGGATGCTTTCTCCAAAGCACCATCACTATTCCTCAAACAAGTATGTACTTTATCATTATCTTCATGTTCCTTGCAGCTTAGGAACTCTCTTCTTCCCATCAACCATGTCCTTGACATTCTCCATGACATCTTATCATCCTGCATTGAACTCATCACAAACTCTTTTCCATTCTTATTAATAACATAAGTATTTGCATGACAATCCCTCAAGGGCATAACATCACATAGAATAGTATCAACATAAGAACCAATACTAAAAGAAATATATGCTTTTTCTTTGACATCAATCCACTGATCATTTTTCATTCCATACACTCTATAAGGTGTGCTATGTTCTTTCCTCTCTATATTAAACTTGTCAAGAATTTTGTCTAAAACAATATTAGTAATGGAACCACTAGAAACAACAACCTTGCATACCTTTCCTGTACATTTTCATTGTCCTTAATATGGATGACCTATGAATGCACCTTGCATCCTCATTTTCTTCCATGATGACCATTGTACATATTATCAAATCTCCTTACAATCAACAACCTCTGAAATCTCCTTCAATCTAAGATCTATCCAACATAGAGTCACCACTTTCAAACACTCCTGGAGGATGATTCAACTCCAAGAATCAAAAAAGGACTCCTAGTCTTAAAAATCTCAGATCTTCTTCACTCCAAACCCAGATATTTTTTTGGGCTCTGATACCACTTGATGTAGAGCACTCAACTATCACCCTAAGGAGACTAACTCAACTCAAGGATTCTACAAACAAATTGGATTCCACTCAAGGAGTTAAAATCACTCAAGGATCTAGTAGAGTTCTCTAACTTTTTAAATAACTCCCACAACCATGCTCATGAGTTCACTATCACTTTTCCTTATTCCAATCTCTCCAAGCACCAATACCATCCTAGGCCACCTAGTGCACCTAGTGCCTCCACCATGCCAAATCTCCAACTAGATCTCTCCCCTTGTTCCAACACCATAGATCATCTTATCATGGTATATCTACCATGTTTCAACCTCCCACTCACTCTAATCAACTCAACTTTCACCAATTCTTCCCAATAGCCCTTCTAGACTTGTCTAACAGCCCTTCCTAGATATTAATCTTCAAGTTACTCAAAAACTCTCCAAAACACCTAACAAGATGTTTACATTTTCTAATACCCTTTTTAGATTTATTAAACATATGTCAAACTTAGTCCATCATCAGACCGGTGAACACTTTAATCCCCATCTATCCTTTCTTGTATGCCTAATTGGCCCTTGGTTAAAGAAGTAACTTCTATCCCCTCTCATCTCTAGGACTCAAGGACTTGAGAAAGTCCTCCTAGACCTTCCAAAACCCAATATTTTAAACTTTATTTGACAAGACTTGCTCTTCTATACTCCCATTCATCAAACCCTCCTTTTTAGGTACTCTACCCTTGGGCTTTCTTAACTAGGCACTTCCACTCACCTCTAGATCCTTCCAGTAGATTCAACACCATCATGTGTTAGTAATAACTGAGAGGGAGGGGGGTGAAAAAATGGCCTCAAACTTTAATCCTTAAATCAACCCTCAAAACTTAGTACCATAAAATTGTACCTCTAGTTATCTTTTGTCCTTTAAGATGAATTCCTTGAAATATGTACATCAAATTACTACTTGTCAAAATGCTTTGTAAAACCTTCTTCTGTATGTTTACTGATAAGAAGTCTGTTCATTTATCTAAATATAGTAAATAACTAGTGTATACCGATCAATCTGGATTTACTTATGTGAAATGCAAAACAATAAAGTAATGTCTCATAGACACATGACACATGGATTTTTAACATGGAAACCCTATTAAGGGAAAAACTAATGGGACCAGTTCCCCAAATATTAACTCTTCTAAAGTTAGCTTGGTTAAGAGCCAACCCTGTTAAAGGTTACAAACACACTGTTAGGTGTGACCTTGTTAGAGGATTTAAAAGAATAGTTTGTCACTTAGTATCTGGCATCTAATGGTACCATCCTTAATCAAACACTCACTTGGCCTGTCAACAGGTATCGGGCATATCCAATGGTACTTTGTATGATCAAACTGTTTGATACTCCTTGGGATGTATCTCAAATGCAAAATACTTATAAGTCTTTCTCGGTTAAGAGACTTGATGCTTCAATGGTTAAACTAAAACAATCAATTGATTTGTTCACATATACAACAAGAATTGTATATTTTCAGATCTATTGTAAGTGCATTACCTTTTTGATCAATGTCATCAATTCAATACCTTTTCTCCATAATGTTCTTCTCTATGATGTTGTCTCACTATTCATTGATGTATACATAATTTAGCTCTTTCCTCAGCTTGTTTGATCAGGTTTGAATGAAGACTTTCTTCTCCTTCATAATCTCTTCAACATTTATTCTCTTGTCACATCATCTCATTGTTTCATGGCTTTCTTGATGTTGGCATGATCCACAGTTCTCCCCAATTAGATTTAAAGAAAAACTCCAATTAGATCTCGTAGATATCTTCTTTCCAACTAGACAAAACAACTTTAAATCCTTTACTTATCTCCAGATTTATCTTGTCGATTAAAACAATGATAAGCACCTGTTAAGTCTATATTTAGCTCTTAACAACAAAGAATTTTTCCCATTTTTGAACTCTTTGTTCTATTGGTCAATACTTCTGTTAGTCATTGGTGACAACTCACTGTTCCATGGGTGTTACTTTAGTTGTCTTCGGGATCTCCGTCCATCAGGAAACACTGTATTTTTGTTCGTCAGGTTACACTATTCTTTTCGTGTTAGGAAACACTGTGACTTTTCTCATTGGTAATGCTGTGCATTTTCTCATAGGGTAACACTGTAACTTTTATCTCTTATTATGTCTATCAGTGTGCACTCTATTGGTGTATATATTCACTTTGTGAATACTTAACTTTTATGTATTACTGATAGCATAGCCTTTTATTCATTGGTTCTTTGATGTCTTTAGAAGTATGTCCATGACCATACAAATTATATCAAGATGACATCAATGGCAATACAATACATAAACTGATTTAATGTTTTTCATGATCATCAACTTAACATCTTCAAACATTCAATCAATCATAGTTCATCAATCTCTCCCTTTGGCATTGATGGCAACACACTAAATTCTCACACTATATTATCACTAATACAATATGAAATATAACAGTTGAATTTCATCAAACTACAAATCTTATGTAATATAACCAATACAAATATTTGGTCATCGATAAGCTCATATAGCTTATATTTGATTCTTGCAGCTTTATTTCTTTCTTCAATCCCTTCAATGGATAGATGTAGAATCTTTCATCTTTTGATGTGATGTATTTTCTTGTTGTATCAAACTCTCTCCCTTTAACTGTTCTTTTCTTTTTATATCTCTTTTCAACAATTCTCTCCCTTTGTATGTACTATCCCTTTCTGGTTACATCTCTCCCTTTGAATAATTGATGGATATAAACTCTCCTCATGTGATAATGGATATAATCTCTCCCTTTGACAACAAAGCCAAACAAATAGTTGATAGTAATGCCAATCATTTCTATCCATAATATATTCCTTGAATTTCCCAATCCATCAGCAATATAACAACTCTGGTGTTTGGAGTAGATAAATACCTTGCTATGTACTGATGTATCTTTGAGTCCATTTCTTTCCTTGCATCAAAATGAGTGATATTCTGATAATATGCAGGATGATGCAGCCTTCTGGTCATCTTACTAACCAGTAGATAAGGGTCTCACCCCTAGTCTTTTTCTCAAGTACTCAAATGCATCCTTGGGTAGTGGCTTGGTGAGGATATCAGCTAATTGTTCCTTTGATTGCACATACTCAAGTATCACCTCTTTTTCTTGAAATTGTTCTCTCAAATAATGATACTTGATGGCAATATGCTTTTTTAGCATGCATGACTGGATTCTTGGAAATGTTTATTGCACTTGTATTATCACAATAGATAATTACTGTTTCAAGAATTTGCATATGCATACCTTCCAGTAACAGTTTGATCCATGCAATGTTTGAGTAGTTTGTAGTAGCAACAACATACTCTGCTTTAGCAGTAGACTGAGAGATGCATTCTTGCTTCTTGTTGATCCCTGTGATAAGTCTATCACCTATAAAGAATGCTCCTCCAGTTGTGCTCTTTCGGTCATCAATGTTTCTAGCCCAATTAGCGTCAGTAAAGACATTAAGCTCAAATTTTCCTTCTCTTCTATACCATAATTCATATTCCTCAGTATTCTTTAGATATCTTAGGATTCTTTTCATAGAATTAATATGTGAATCTCTGGGGTTAGCGGAGAATCTTGCAACTATTCCTACTACATGTGCAATATCTGGTCTAGTATGTACAACATACATGAGTTTGCCAATCATAGATCTATACAAAGTCTGATTTACCTCTGTTGAATTTTCCTCCTTTGTCAGCTTACATCCAGTTTCCATCAGTGTTCCAACTAGTTTGGAATCTTCCATCTTGAATATTTTTAGTACTTCCTTGATGTATTTGGATTGTGTAATGAAAATGCCTTCATCTTGTTGCATGATTTGCAAACCAAGAAAGAACTTGATCTATCCAAACATAGACATCTCAAACTCTTTTCTCATTTAATTTTCATAGCATATCATTTCCTCCAAATATGATGTCATGAAAAAATATTTCAGCAATTAAAATTAGCATCAGTATCTTCCTTCAAGTAAAGATTACTATTTTCACTAGTCCATACAAATCCAATACTTATGAGATAGGAATGAAATCTTTCATACCAGGCTCACGGTGCTTGTTTAAATCCATACAAGGCTTTGTGTAGTCTACATACCATGTTTCTCTTGTCTGGATCAACAAACCCTTCTAGTTTATCAATGTATACCTCTTCCTCAAGTATTCCATTTAGGAATAAAGACTTGACATCCATTTGGTATACCTTGAATTCTTTACATGCAACATAAGAAAGTAATATTCTCACTCCTTCTAGCCTAGAAACAGGTGAAAAGGTCTCTCCATAGTCAATCCCTTCTTCTTGTGCATAACCCTTGCATACTTGTCTTGCTTTTTTTCTAGTGAACTCTCCATTCTCATTCAGTTTATTCCTTAATATCCATTTTGTATCGATGACATTCTTGTCATCTGGTCTTGGTACAAGTTTCTGTGTCTTTTTTTTCTCAATCTAATCAATTTCTTCATTCATAGCACTAATCCTTCTTCATTATCAAGTGTAGCATTGATAAATTTTGGCTCAAAATCACAAATTAGACATCTTGTGTTTAGAGACTTACTTCTTATTCTCATACCAGCCTTCTTGTCTCCTATGATCTAGTTTTGTGGATGGTTCCTTCTGACATATCTGGTAAGTACATGTTCAATTTTTTGTCTATCATCTTGATCATCATTGTGATCTTAATTTTCATCTCCATCGCTTCGTACATCATCTTGAGAAATATCTTGATTTTCAATATTTGTAGCCTGATGCTCAGGTGCAATAATCTGTTGCTCAAGAGCTATACAATGTTGGTTGGGTAGAGTGTCAGGTTCTTCATTGTAAACAAACCTATTGTAGTCCTCTGGTTGTTTTGAGCTTTCTTTTTCATTCTTCTCTGCAAATTCATCTATCTTTACATTTGTAGTTTCAACAATTTTGTTAGAGGCTTTATTGAGACATTTATAAGCCTTGCTCTTGGTAGAATACCCTAGAAAGATACCTTCATCACTTTTTCAGTCAAGATTTCCATTTCTATCATCTTTTATGATATAACATTGACTACCAAATATATTGAAGTAAATTACATTGGGTGTGTGACCATACCATAGCTCATAGGGTGTCTTCTCAGTGTCTTTCTTCAATTGTACTTTGTTCAATGTGTAAACACCAGTATTGACAGCTTCCCTCTAGAAGATTTGGGTGATTCCTTTATCTATCACCAGTGTCCTTGCACAATCAATAATGTATTTGTTCCTTCTTTCAGCAATTCCATTTTTCTGTGGTGTTCTCGGTGCGGAGACCTATCTTTTGATTCCATGCTCATTGAAAAATTTAGCGAATTCATCTAAAATAAATTCCCCTCCTCTGTCTAATCTTTAGCATTTTAATTTCTTATCAATTTTTTTTCTACCATTGCTTTGTACCATTTAAACATCTTGAATACTTCTGATTTATCTTTTAAAAACATAACTGTCATCATTCTATAGTAATCATCAACAAAGAGAATAAAATATCTATCACCATAGTAAATTTTTGTTCTCATGGGTCCACATAGATCAGTATGAACTAATTCTACAATGA
Organism: Thuja plicata; assembly: GCA_018584345.1. Lineage (NCBI taxonomy): Eukaryota > Viridiplantae > Streptophyta > Pinopsida > Cupressales > Cupressaceae > Thuja > Thuja plicata. Next base: position 1,299,632 of record MU226059.1, on the reverse strand, counting down.
CATCAGATGTATGGTTTTTTCTTTTGAAACTAGACTTTTTCATCTTACCTTTTTAAAAAAAAATTCACATGATATAGTCGGGCTTAGTCATCGTCAGTAAGCCTCTTACTTTTCTCTTTTTGCTTATCTTTATCATGTTGTCAAAGTTTACATGATAAAATATTTTGTGCAACAACCATATGTCTTCCTTTCTAGCCATTAAGCAAGTGATTTTAGTATCATTCAGATAGAATAAGTTACCTTTTGTCTGCTCACCGGTACCAATCAACTTTCCTGATTCATTAAAGATCTTTACCTTCTTATTTTTAAATGCTACTCTATGACCTGAATTATTCTATTGAGAAAAAATCAATAGATTATAATTCAATCCTTTCACCCAATAATAATTTTCACATTTTATCAGGTTATTCAACATTATTGTTCCTCTACCTTCAACTAGACAATGTGTAACATTAACCATTCTTATTGAACCACCATTATAGTATTCAAAAGTCTCAAACTTTTGTTTGTCACCAGTCATATGGTGAGTGCAGACACTATCTATGATCTAGACATCATTTTTTATAACTTTAGATATGAGTGCATTTTCTAGATACCTTTCTTCATCATCATCTGAATCATCTTTTACTACCACAAACACCATCTCAATGTCTTCATCAAATTCATTTTCATTATCTTCATCTTTGCATTTATCTAGGTAACAGGCCTTCTTTCCTTTGTCCTTGTAGTCTTGGGTATCTCTTCTTTCTAATTTTTGGTTGCTTCTGTAATCACCTCTATCAAACTGCTTTTCAAATGACCTGTCATCTTTTCTTTTGTTAGGACATCTTACAGCAAAGTGTCCAACCTCTTTACAATTAAAACAAAAAAGTGGTAATTTACCTTTGTATTTACCTTTGCCTCTCTGCTTTCTTCTTTCCATAAGTGCTTCAATTTCATCAAGATCTTCTTATTCACTTTCACTATCACTATCTTTTCTCATAGTGTGTTTATGACTTGATTTACTTATTCTCAAAGAAGATTTGAATGTAGACTCTATGTTTGGTAAGACACAATTGTCAAAATTATTCATCTTAAATAAAATCAATCTTCCAATCAAACTGTCTAGAGTAACATTTCTATTTTTTACTGCTCTCATTTCTTGTACGACAGATACTCTAATAGCATAAGTAGGCAGTAAAGTTCTTCGAATTTTACTTACCACTATATCATCATCTAGTACACCTCCAACTCCTCAAATAGAATTGAATACCTCTTTGAGTCTTGTGTTTTAATGTGTGATGTTTTCACCTTCTTTCATTTTGAGATGATCAAAATTTCCTCTGAGCCTTTCTGCCTTGGCTCTCAGAACATTTTTATCACCACCATGTACAAGCTTCAATTTTTCCCACATCTGCTTTGTAGTTGTGCATGCTTTGAAATCTTCAAATTCAGCATCAAATAGTGAGGAAGCAAGCTCTATCATCATGCATTTGTGCTCATGCTTCTCTCTCATTTGTTCAACTGTGGGTACTCTTGTGGGAAACACATATTCATTATCTAAGTATTGAGTAACATCATTTACAATACCTGATAAGTGGAGTCTTATCCTACTTTTAAATGAAGACTTAAATTTGCCTTTCTTCAACTTGGGTACATCTTGTCTATGCATCTTGTGATATTTATCTTAGGTCTTGAAACTTTCCTTCTACGCACACAAGCTCTGATACCAATTGTTAGTAATAATTGAGAGGGGGGGGAATCAGTGGCCTCAAAATTTAATCCTTAAATCATACCTTAAAACTTAGTACCACAAAATTATACATCTATTTATCTTTATCCCTTTAAGATCAATGCCTTGAAATACTTATATCAAATTACTACTTGTTAGACTGCTTTGTAAAACCTTCTTTTATATGTTTACCGATAAGCAGTCTGATTATTTACCCAAATATAGTAAATAACTAGTGTACAATGATCAATCCAAATTTACTTATGTGAAATGAAAGATTGTAAAGTAATGACTCATAGACACATAACACATGGATTTTTAATGTGGAAACCCTTTTAAGGGAAAAAACACTGGGACCGGTACCCCAAATTTTCACTCTTCTGAAGTGAGCTTGGTTAAGAGCCAACCCTATTAAAGGTTACAAAAACACTGTTAGGTGTGACCTTGTTAGAGGATTTAAAAGAATAGTTTTTCACTTAGTATCTGGCATCTAATGCTACCATCCTTGATCAAACACTCACTTGGCCAGTCAATAGGTATCGGGCATATCCAATGCTACTTTGTATGATCAAACTTTTTGATACTCCTTGGGATGTATCTCAATTAAAATACTTTTAATTCCTTCTCAGTTAAGAGACTTGATGCTTCAATGGTTAAATTGAAATGGTAAATTGATTTTTTCACATATATAACTAGAATTGCAGGTTTTTTAATCTATTGTAAGTGCATTACCTTTTTGATCAATGTCATCAATTCAATACCTTTGCTCCACAATGTTCTGCTCTATGATGTTGTATCATTGTTTGTCGGTGTCTATAGAATTTAGATCTTTCCACAACTTGTTTAATCAGGTCTGAATGAAGACTTTCTTCTCCTTAAGAATCTCTTCAGAATCTATTCTCTTATCACTCCCCTAATTCATATTCAATTATCTTGTCTCTTATATAGACATTATTTCACCATTTCATGGCTTTCTTGATGTTAGCGTGATCCACAATTCTTTCCAATTAGATTTAAAGAAAAACTCTAGTTATATCTCATAGAGATCTTCTTTCCAATGAGACAAAGAAACTTTAAATCCTTTACTTATCTCCGGCTTTATATTTTCAATTAAAACAATGATAAGTACCAGTTAAGTCTATATTTAGCTCTTGACAACAAAGCATTTTTGTCATTTCTGAACTCTCTATTCTAACGTTCAATACTTCAGATAGTCATCGGTAAAATCTGACTGTTCTGTTGGTGTGACTTCAGTTGTCTTCGAGATCTCTATCCATCAGGCAGCACTATAATTTTTTTGTTGCGTTACACTATGATTTTCTCATCGGGAAACATTGTGACTTTTCTCGTCGGTAATGCTATGCATTTTCTTGTCGGGTAATACTGTAACTTTGCTCTCTTACTCTATCCATCGGTGTGCACTCTGTCAATGTATACAGTCACTTTGTGAATACTTAACTTTTATGCATTACCGATAGCATAGCCTTTGATTCATTGGTTCTTTGAATTCTTTAGTAGTATTTCCATGACCATATAGATTATATCAAGTTGACATCAATGAAAATACATTACATAAACTGATTTAATGCCTTTCATGATCATCAAATTAATATATTTCAAGATTCAAGTAGTTCTAGTTCATCAATATGAACATATTATGACATTCCATGCCATAAAAAGTATCCCTCATGTGGTTGGAACTCTCAAACCTTGACTGGTACGACCACTGTGCAATCAAAATGAGTGCTTTGTCTTCATTAGAGACCTCTATTTTAAATTATTTTATTATTCCTACCAGTAAAAACCTAATGGCACATAATGTATTGAAGTAGGCCTCTCCCAAAAGATATAGATCATCACAGAAAGTGGGAGAGTCTAATTCATCTTAGCAACTTCAAAACGAATTTTGATTGCACACAAACTAACACTGAGAACAGTCAGGATAAACTTGATTGTCTTTCCATCAAAACTTAACCAATAAGTCCAAAAATTATATGGAAGCAAAGTAAATTATTCCACCACTATACTACTACATTTCTAGTTCAACCATGCACAAAATCAGAATTTTTAGAACATCAAAATAGTGACTGTATTCTCATGGGTGGCAAGCAGACAGATTTGCAAAGATTCAAGTTTATTGATTTGTCAATTCATTACAATGTTTTCCTTTGACCCCCAAATCTCCATTCAACCATAACTTCATCCACTCACATGGATTCAATAAAAATAGACTCTTAACCATCAGAAGACTGACTCTAACTTCCTACTAACTATCTAATAAAAATCCCTAACCGACTGTCACTAACATAAGCAATAAGTTTGTTGTCAAGTTGACAACAAAAGTTGTCAACTCGAAAACACATCATTCAAATATCTTCTAAGGTCTTCTAAAAGGTTTAATGTCAACCTTTAGAAACCTATTACCCCTAATACCCCCAACTAACTCCAATTAAGCCCTATTTGGCTTATATTGCCAATATAAGCAATTTACAAATTATTGGACTCTTACTGCACTCAACATCATTTAGTTACCTTTTTATTCAAGAACTTGAAACTTTCTTCAACATTTTTTATCCATGTGAATTCCTTTCCTTTCATACAATATGTTATGGGCGCTAGAATACTGCTAAAATTGCAAATAAAATTTCTATAGAAGGTTTCTAATCCATGAAAACTCCTTACCCCTGTTATGCTGGATGGAGTAGGCCATTCTAGGATTTCCTTGACCTTTTCTGGTTCCATCTGAACACCATATTTAGAAATGATGAAGCCCAGCAAAGTCCAACTATTTTACATGAATCTACACTTCTTTAAATTTTCATAGAGCTTCTCTTTCCTTAGTACACTCAGGATGATCCTCAAGTGTTGTAGGTGTTCTCCTTTATTTTTACTATAAATCAAGATATCATCAAAATAAACTACAACAAACTTAACAATGTAGGATCGTAAATCATTATTCATCAATCTTATGAATATACTTGGCAATATATATGTATATATATATATATATGTATATATATATGTGTATATAT
>MU226059.1:1277778-1294446 GCA_018584345.1 Thuja plicata | reverse complement strand
ATATATGTATATATATATACATATATACACACACACACACACACACACACACACACACACATATATATATATATATGCAATGAAAGAAAACTCCTGCTTATAACAATTCCAAATATTACCATACTTGGTAGATTTTTGGGAAAAATAATTTTTACCATTTTTGGTAAATTTTGAAACTCATCCTACGAATCTCAATTTTTCCCAAGAAAATCCCCCAATGAAGGAAAGATGAATTTTCAAATATCCCACAAAATCATAAACATAATTTCATATTTATTACAAAAAGCAAAACTCTAAACACTAGAAAGAAATAGAAAAAGCCAATTTTGGAGGCCAAGATGAAATTTTAGGCTCCCAAAAAGATGTTGAAATAGCCAAGAAAAGAGTTGATTGGGTTGGAATTTACATTAACTCTTCCTCACACATCTGCCTATAAAAGTTCAACAAAAACCCACATCTGAGTCAAAAGTTATGACCTCTGGAAGTTGCTGCATCATTCTCCCCTTCTTTAAAGGAAAGCAACTCCTGCAAGTGGTTGTCTTTGAGTTGCCGGAACTTTGTGGGGTCTAACTTCATCATTTCCCATTTTGAGATCCAGGTGCTATCTGTCACTGGTAATCCCTCCCACTAAATCAAGTACATGTTGTAATGACCATTCCGTGTGACTGTAGATTGAGTATCCAGAATGTGGGCAACCTTTTCCTTCTTTTTACTTGGAAGGTGGTGATGCCAATCCACCTCATCTCTACTATCTATCTCAGATAGATTTCTATGAAATGCATACAAATCAGAAACATTAAACATAGGAGAAATATCCAAATTATCTGGTAAACAAATCTCATAAGAAATATCATTGATCTTCTTAAAAATTCAGCAAGGACCTATATTTTTGTATTTCATCTTATGATATGTGCCAGTAGGAAATATCTCACGTCACAAGTACACCACCACAAAATCACCTATATTAAATATTTGTCTCCTTCTACTCATATCTACAGCAACCTTATATCTCTCATTGCTATACTGTAATTTACTACTCACATCTTTTGTGAAGTTGTTGAAGGTGTTCAACAAATGCTTCCAGGCCATCATTGCTAATTCTATCTTGCACAAGAAGTTTTATGAGGTCCAAAACACCTTGAGGATTCTTACCATATACAATCTGAAAAAGATATTTTCCAGTTGATCTATTAAGAGAACTGTTGTACAAGCAAACTCAACTTGAGGCAACACCAAGTCCCACTGCTTGGGCTTTTCACCAACAATGCATCATAACAAGTTTCCCAAACACTGATTCACCACCTCATTTTTCCCATCAGATTTGGGATGATAGGCACTACTAAACTGCAGCTGGGTTCCCATCTTATTCCATAAGGTCCTCCGGAAATGACTCAAAAATTTAGTATCCCTGTTAGATGTGATAGACTTTGGAATGCCATGGAGTCTAACAACTTCTAAAAAAAATAAGTTGGCTATCCTTCTGGCATCACTACTTTTTTTTTTAAAGCAATAAAATGAGCCATTTTAGAGAATATACAATTAAAGAAAACTCCAACTTATTACAACTCTGAAAATTACCATATTTGTTAGATTTTTTGGGAAATTTTTTTTTACCATTTTTGGTAACTTTCAAAACTCCTCCTATGAATCTTGATTTTTTCCAAGAAAATCCCCCAACTAAGGCAAGATGAATCGCCAACAATCCCACAAAATCATAAACACGATTTCAAATTTATTAGAAAAAGAAAAACTCTAAAAATTGGAAGAAAGTGAAAAGCCAATTTTTGAGGCCAAGATGAAATTTTAGGCTCCCAAAAAAATGTCAAAATGGCCACCAATGGTGTTGGGTATGTTGGAATTTCCATGAAATCTTCCTTAGGCATCTGCCTATAAAATTTCAGAAAAAAACCACATCTGAGTCAAAAGTTTTGACCTCCAAAATTGTTGCATCATTCTCCCCTTAAAGGAATGCAACTCCTGCAAGTGGTAGTCTGTGAACTACTACAACTTTGTGGGGTCCAAATTCATCACTTCCCACTCTGAGATCCAAGTTTTATCTGTCGCTGGCAATCCCTCCCATTGAATCAAGTACCTATTGTAATGACCATTTTGTGTCATTGTAGACTATGTATCTAAAATGCGAGCAATCTTTTCCTTCTTTTTACTTGAATGGTGGTGATAACAATTCACCTCATCTCTACTATCTAGCTCAGATAGATTTCCATGAAATGCATACAGATGAGAAACATTAAACACATAAGAAATATCAAAATCATCTGGTAAACAAACCTCATAAGCATTATCATTAATCTTCTTCAGAATTTGGCAAGGACCTATCTTTTTGTATTTAAGCTTATGATATGTGCCAGTAGGAAATCTCTCACACTCAAGTACACCATCACCAAATCACCTATATTAAATATTTTTCTCCTTCTACTGATATTCACAACAACCTTATATCTCAAATTGCTATCCTGTAATTTACTCCTCACATCTTGTTTAAGTTGTTGAAGGTGTTTAGCAAATTCCTCCCCATCATTGATAATTCTATCTTGCACAGGAAATTGTAAAAGGTCCAAAAAATCCATAGTCACATCTATCCATGGCTTGATGGGTACAATTAGAGGTGTATACAAGTTTCTTTTTTGGGAGTGACCCTTAGCCACTTGATAGATTCTACATCTTGCCACATACTTAGTAATATCCATTTTCAATTTTGGCCAGTAGTATTTATCTTCAACCAAGGCTATCGTCTTGTCCTTCCCAAAGTGACTCACTAAATAGCCACTATGAAATTCATGGATAATATTTTCCCTCATGGAACCAGCTGGTATACAAAGTTGTTTTCCTCTAAAGAGGTAACCATCCCGCAGAAAGTATTCTCCTCTCACGTGATCTGAAAGACTGGTTGTTGGCTCTTTAATCTTCTCTATAATTTCCCAAAAATCATCATCAGCCTCCTACAAAAATTGAATAGAATCAAAACTAATGACCTCTTATTCCATTGTAGTTATTAGTGTAACACACAGACTTAGGGCATCAACAACCTGATTCTTCTTTCCACACTTGTGCTTCAAAACAAAATTATACCCTTGCAAGAAAGACACCCATTTAGCATGCCTAATACTCAATTTATTATGTGTGTTCACATATTTAGAGGCCAAAATATCTGTAAACAATACAAATTCTTGTGAGACCAAATAGTGCCTCCAATTCCTTAAGGCTTGAATAATAGCATAAAATTCTAAATCATAGGTAGAATACTTCTTCCTCAAATCATTTAACTTTTCACACAAAAAGGCTAATGGTTTACTTACCTGACTAAGAACAAAACCCGTGCCAACATGGGAAGCATCACATTCTACTTCAAATAATTTATCAAAAGTTGGAAGTGCCAATATAGGAGCTTCAGTTATGTTTTTCTTCAGGAACTTGAAACTTTCTTCAGCCTTTGTTGTCCATGTGAATTCCATTCCTTTAGTACAATCTGTTATGGGCGCGAAAATACTCCCAAAATTTTGAATAAGATTTCTATAGAAGGTTTCTAATCCATGGAAAATCTGGACCCCTCTTATGCTTGATTAACTAGGCCATTCTAGGATTGACTTGACCTTTTCTGGGTCCATCTGAATACCATCTCTAGAAATGAAAAAATCCTAGAAAAGTCAAACTATTTTGCATGAATCCACACTTCTTTAAATTTACATAGAGCTTCTCTTTCCTTAGTACACTTAGGATGATCCTCACGTGTTGTAGGTGTCCTCCTTTGTTTTTTCTATTAATCAAAATATCATCAAAATAAACTACATCAAACTTACCAATGTAGGATCATAAAACAATATTCATCATTCTCATGAATGTACTTGGTGCATTTGAAAGCCCAAATGGCATAACAATCCATTCATACAAGCTATCCCTAGTCTTAAAATTTGTCTTCCACTCATGTCCTTCACAAATTCAAATTTGGTGGTATCCACTTCATAGATCAATCTTGCTGAAATATTTGGCCCCTTCTAATTCATCCATCATATCCTCTATGTGAGGAATAGGAAACTTATACTTGATAGTAATCTTATTAACATATCTACTATCAGTACACATCCTCCATGTTCCATCCTTCTTTAGATTCAGCAATGCAAGCACAACACATGGGCTCATGCGCTCTCTAACCAGACCTTTCTCAATTAGTTATGTTACTTGTTTGTTGAGCTATGCATGTTGCATTCGGTTCATTCGTTAAGCTACTTGATTAGGAAGAGTTTCTCTAGGAATCAGATCAATATGGTGTTGTATATCCCATTTTGGTTGGAGACCGTCAGGTAGCTCAATTGGAATAACATTAGTAAATTCTTCTAGTATCTTTACTACATCATGTGGTACTATGTTTTCTAGTTCTTCACCTATTTTTACTACCAATGCATAGAAGAAACCTATCACCTTCATTTATTTGACAACATCCTTTGCGGAGAGCATGGTCTCATTATTCCTTTCATCCTTAAGTGGTAAGAGTCTCACTTTAGATCCATCCTTCCAAAAGGTATATGTATTTCTCTCTCCATCATGCATGCTCTTTCTATCATACTGCCATGGCCTTCCCAAAAAAATATGACAAGCATCCATAGGAATAACATCACAACATATCTCATCCCTATAGATTTTTGATACAGTAAAACTAACCAAGCATATTTTATCAAGAGTAACTTCATTTCCTTTCTTAAACCATTCAATATGATAAGGATGAGGATGTTTCTCACATTGCAGATTTAATTTCTCTACCATTTCCTTAGCTACCATATTCTCACAACTACCTTTTTCAATAATAACTTGGCATACCTTTCCACCTAAAGAGCATCTCTTTCTGAAGATGTTGGTTCAAAGCCATGAATTATCATAGTTATTTTTAGGGACTTCTTCCTTCTTTGGAATTATTATGAATCTCCTCATCATGAGAGTTTCTCCGACATCTGGTAGGACTTCTTGTTCTACTCTTGCTGCTATAAATTATGGCTAAACCAGGTTCACTCTAGGCTCTCCTCCTTGATTTCTTTCTGGCATGTTATAATTTGAGCATTCAAAGGCTCTGTGTCATTCTCCAAACCTAAAACAAGTGAAAGGCTTTCTCTAGTTTTCATAGCCTCTTCCACTTTCATAGCTTCATCCTCTCTCAAACCACCTTCCTCTTTCTTGATTTAAAGGATATTTCCTAGTGTCTTGAAAATGGTCTCCTTGACAATTATTAGAAACTCCCAAAAATAGATTTGAGGTACCCCTTCGACCACCTCTATTCCTCTGCATATATATCCTATTCTTCTTTTCTTCAACTTTTAGAGCTAATTGGTAGGCTTCATCCATACCGTTGACATGATGCATTCTCAATTCATCTTGGATGGATAATTTTAGGCCATTCATATATATAGAAGCCATCATCTCATTATTTTCTTGGTTCTCTATGTGCATGGATATCTTGTAGAATTATAGTCTTGCACTGAAGACAAGTTTTGCTTCTAATTCTAGAACCTACGAAAGAGGGTTTGTGAATACTCCATGGGTAAGAATTTTTCTTTGAGATTTTTCTCCATCTTTCTCCATGTCTTAATATTTTCCTTTACCTTTCTAGTTCATTCCTTTTGGAGGTGATCCCAAGATATCATTGCATGTGCTTTTAATTTTGTGCATGCAAACTTCTTCTTCTTTTCTTCTGTCATAGGCTTCCATTTGAAAAATTTCCCCATCTAGTTTAGCCAGTTTATTAAGTATTATGGCCTAAGACTACCAATATAGTTTGAAATGTCAATATTGATTGGTTCACTTCTTCCTTCTAAATCCCTAAGAACTCTATCTTCATAGCTCATTTCTTCCAGCGTTTCTTCTATATTTTCTTTATTTTGGTCAGCATCTGTTCAGTCTCCCTCTTCATCAGATTCATTCCCTCTTTGTATTCCTTGATTATCCAGTCGCTCACTAAGTCATTCAATCTTCCTTTGCATATCCAATATCAATCTTTTCATCAACGTGACACCTCCTCTTCCTCTACCTCTTCCTCTCCCATCCATCTTCCTCCTCTAATACCAAATGATATATCCCAAAAGTTTTAGAAACCACAATTCAGAAAAAAAATACAATGCCAGAATAATAGAACTTCAAATTCTCATTAACTATGTCAAACTTACTCTGCCTCTACAATGAAAGAAAACTCCTACTTATTATCATTTTTAAAATTACCATATTTGGTATATTATTGGGAAAAACATATTATCCATTTTTGGTAACTTTCAAAACTCATCCTATGAATCTTGATTTTTCCCAAAAAAATCCCCCAACTAAGGCAAGATGAATTTCCAACTATCCCACGAAATCAAAAATAGGATTTCAGATTTATTACAAAAAGAAAAACTCTAAAAATTGGAAAGAAATGGAAAAATCCAATTTTGGAGGCCAACATGAAATTTTAGGGTCCTAAAAAAATGTCGAAACTAGCAAAGTTGGAAATACCATTAACTCTTCATCACGCATCTACCTGTAAAATTTCAGCAAAAACCCACTTCCGAGTCAAAAGTTATGACCTCTAGAAGTTGCTACATCATTCTCCCCTTCTTTAAAGGAACACAGCTCATGCAAGTGGTTGTCTGTGAACCGCTGCAACTTTATGGGGTCCAACTTCATCACTCCCCACTCTAAGATCTAGGTGCTATAAGTTGCTTGTAATCCCTCCCACTTTATCAAGTACCTGTTGTAATGAACATTCCATGTGACTATAGATTGTGTATCTAGAATGTGGGCAATCTTTTCCTTCTTTTTACTTGGAAGGTGGTGATGCTAATCCACCTCATCTCTACTATCTAGCTTATATATATTTCCATGAAATGCATACAAATCAGAAACATTAAACACAGGAGAAATATCCAAATCATCTGGTAATCAAACCTCATAAGCATTATCATTGATCTTCTTCAGAATTTGGCAAGGACCTATCTTTTTGTATTTTAGCTTATGATATGTGCCTGTAGGAAATCTCTCACATCTCAAATACACCATCACCAAATCACCAGTATTGAATATTTGTCTCCTTCTACTTATATCTACAACAACCATATATCTCCCATTTATATCTTGTAATTTACTGTTCAAATCTTTTTGAAGTTGTTGAAGGTGTTCAACAAATGCTTCCCCATCATCGCTAATTCTATCTTGCATAGGAAGTTGTACAAGGTCCAAAACACCCAGAGGACTCTTACCATATACAATTTTAAAAATGAGATTTTCCAATTGATATGTTAAGAGAATTGTTGTAAGAAAAATCAGCTTGAGGCAACACTAGGTCCCACTGCTTGGGATTTTCAACAAAAATGCACCATAATAGGTTTTCCAAACTCCGATTGACCACCTCAATTTGCCCATCAGTTTTGGGATGACAGGCACTGCTAAACTCCAACTATGTTCACATCTTCTTCCATAAGGTCTTCTAGAAATGACTCAAAAATTTAGTATCCCTATCAGATGTGACATTCTTTGGAATGCCATGGAGTCTAACAAATTTTGCGAAAAATAAGCTGGCTATCCTTCTGGCATCACTAGTATTTTTACAAGTAATAAATTAGCCATTTTAGAGAATCTATCAACAAATACAAAAATAGAAATTGCACCTCACTAGGTGTGGGGAAGCCACAATATGAAATCCATACTCACATCTATCTATGAATCAATGGGTACAGGTAGAGGTGTCTACAAGCCTATGTTTTGGGAGTGACCCTTAGCCACTTGGTAGATACTACATCTTTCCACATACTTAGTAATGTCCCTTTTAAGTTTTGGCGAGTAGTATTTATCTTCAACCAAGGCTATCGTCTTGTCCTTCCCAAAGTGATCAGCCAAACTACCACTATGAAATTATTGGATAATATTTTCCCTCGTGGAACCAATTGGTATACAAATTTGTTTTCCTCTAAAGAGGTATACATCCTGCAGAAAGTATTCTCCTCTCACGTGATCTAAAAGACTAGTTGTTGGATTTTTAATCTTCTCTATAATTTCCCAAAAATCATTATCAACCTCATGCAAAACCTTAATAGAATAAAAAACAATGACCTATGTTTCCATTTTAGTTATTAGAATAACACACCAACTTAGGGCACCCACAACCTGATTCTGCATTCCAGACTTGTGCTTCAAAACAAAATTATACCCTTGCAAGAAGGACACCCTTTTAGCATGCCTACTATTCAATTTCTTTTTTGTGTTCACATATTTCAAGGCCAAATGATCTGTAAACAATACAAATTCTTTTTGGACCAAATAGTTCCTCCAATGCCTTAAGGCTTGTACAATAGCATAAAATTCTAAATCATAGGTAGAATAGTTCTTCCTCACATCATTTAAGTTTTCATTGAAAATGGATATTGGTTTACCTGCCTTGCTAAGAGCATCACCTATCTCAACATGGGAAGCATCACAATCTACTTCAACTACTTTATCAAAATTTGGAAGTGTCAATATAGGAGCTTCAGTTACCTTTTTCTTCAGCATTTCTTTTCCATTTGAGTTCCTTTCCTTTTGTACAATCTGTTATGGGAACAACAATACTACTAAAATTTCAAATAAAATTTCTATAGAAGGTTGCTAATCAGTGGAAACTTCTAAACCCTGTTATGCTGGATGGACTAGGAAATTCTAAGATTGCCTTGACCTTTTCTGGTCCATCTGAACACCATCTTCAGAAATGACGAAGCCCAAAAAAGTCAAACTATTTTGCATGAATCAACACTTCTCAAAATTTTCATAGATCTTCTCTTTCCTTAGTACACTCAGGATGATCCTCAAGTTTTGTAGGTGTTCTCCTTTGTTTTTACTAGAAATCATGATATCATTAAATTAAACTACAATAAACTTACCAATGTAGGTTTGTAAAATAGTATTCATCAATCTCATGAATGTACTTGGTGCATTAGAAAGCCCAAATGGCATAACCATCCATTCATACAAGTCATCCCTAGTTTTAAAAGCTATCTTCCACTCATCTCCTTCATGAATTCAAATCTGGTTGTATCCACTTCATAGATAAATCTTTCTGAAGTATTTTTCCCCTGCTAATTTATCCATCATATCCTCTATGCGAGGAATGGGAAGCTGATACTTGATATTAATCTTATTAATTTCTGTACTATGATTACACATCCTCCATGTCCCATCCTTCTTTAGAGTCAACAATGTAGGCACAACACATGAGCTCATGATTTCTCTAACCAGACCTTTCTCAATTAGTTATGTTACTTATTTGTTGAGCTCTTCATGTTGCATTGGGTTCATTTGATAAGCTACTTGATTAGGAAGATTTTCTCTAGGAATCATATCAATATGGTGTTGTATATCCTATTTTTGTGGGAGACCGTCAGGTACCTCATTTGGAATAACATCAGTAAATTCTTCTAGTATCCTTACTGCATCATGTGGTACTATGTTTCTAAGTTCTTCACCTCTTTTTACTACCAATTCAAAGTAGCAACCTGTCACCTTCATTTATTTGACAATATCCTTTGGAGACAACATGGTCTCATTCTTCCTTTCATCCTTAAGTGGTAAGAGAGTCACTTTAGAGCCATCCTTCCAGAAGGTATATGTATTTTTCTTTATAGATTTTTCCTATTGTAAAACTAATCAAGCATCTTTTATCAACATTAACCTCATATCCTTTATTAAACCATGCCATACGGTAAGGATGAGAATGTTTCTCACATTGTATATTTAATTTCTCTACCATTTCCTTAGCTACCATATTCTAACAACTTCCCCCATCAACAATAACTTGGCATAGATTTTCACCTGAAGTGCATGTAGTTCTAAAGATGTTGGTTTGAAGCCATGAATCATCAAAGTTCTTTTCAAGGAATTCTTCCTTCTCTAGAATGATCATCGATATCCTCATCATGAGAGTTTCTCCCACGTCTTGTAGGACTTCTTGTTCTGCTCCTGTTGTTATAAATTCTAGCTGAACTAGGTTCACTCTAGGTTATCCTCCCTGATTTCTTTCTCACATGTTATAATTTGATAATTCAAAGGCTTTGTTTCCTTCTTCTCTACATCTAAAACAAGTGAAAGGATTTCTCTAGTTTCCCTAGCCTCTTCCACTTCCATAGCCTTGTCCTCTCTGAAACCCCCTTCCTCTTTCTTTATTTGGAGGATTTTTCCTAGTGTCCTAAAAGGGCTCTCATCGACCATTATTAGAACCTCCCTGAAATGAAGTTGAGGTACCCCTTCCACCACCTCTATTCCAATGGATATATTCCCTATTCTTCTTTTCTTATGATTTAGTGCTAATTCGTAGGATTCCTCGATACTGTTGACATGATGCATGCTCAATTTGTCTTGGATGGATAACTTTAGGTCATTCATATATCTAGCAGCCATCTGCTAATTATTTTCTTGGTTCTCTATAGGAATGGATAGCTTGTAGAATTCATTTGTATAGTCTTTCACAGAAGATAAGTTTTGCTTCAAATTGTAGAACCTGTGAAAGAGGGTTTGTGAATAATCCGTGGGTAAGAATTTTTCTTTGAGATTTTTCTCCATCTTGCTCCATGTCTTAATATTTTCCTTTTCCTTTCTAGTTCGTTCCTTTTGGAGGTGATCCCACCATATCATTGCATGTCCTTTTAATTTTGTGCATGAAAACTTCATCTTCTTTTCTTCCGTCATAGGCTTCCATTCAAAAAATTTCCCCATCTTGTTTAGCCAGTCTATTAATTCTTCTGGCCTAAGACTACTAGCATAGTCTGAAACCTCAATCTTGATTGCTTCCCTTCTTCCTTCTAAATCCCTGAGAACTCTATCTTCATAGCTCATTTCTTCCAGCCTTTCTTCTATTTTTTCTTCATTTTAGTCAGCACCTCTTCGGTCTCCCTCTACATCATATTCATTCCCTCTTTATATTCCTTGATTATCCAGTTTCTCATTTATTCATTCAATCTGTGTCTGCATATCCAATATTAATATTTGCATCAGCATGACACCTCCTCTTCCTCTTCCTCTTCCTCTCCCAGCCATCTTCTTGCTTTTATAACAAATGATGTAGCCCAAAACCTTCAGAAACCACATTTCAAAAAAAAAAATTAAATGCTAGAATAACAGAACTTTAAATTCTCATTAACTGCATCCAACTTACTCTTCCTCTACAATGAAAGAAAACTCCTACTTATTACAATTCTGAAAATTACCAAATTTGGTAAATTTTCAGGAAAAATAGAATCTTCATTTTTTGGTAACTTTCAAAACTTATCCTACGAATATTGATTTTTCCCAAGAAAATCCCCCAACTAAGGCAAGATGAATTGCCAACTATCCCATGAAATCAGAAACATGATTTCAGATTTATTACAAAAAGTAAAACACTAAAACTAGAAAGAAATAGAAAAAGCCAATTTTCGAGGCCAAGATGAAATTTGAGGCTCCCAAAAAAATGTTGAAACAACCACCGACAAGGCTGGATGGAATTTCCATTAAATCTTCCTCACACATCTGGCTAAAAAATTTCAACAAAACCCCACATCTAAGTCTAAATTTATGACCTTCAAAATTTACTGCGTCATTCTCACCTTCTTTAAAGGAACACAACTCCTGAAAGTGGTTTTCTATGAACAACTACAACTTTGTGGGGTCCAACTTCATCACTTCCCACTCTGAGATCCAAGTGCAATCTTTTGCTAGTAATCCCTCCCACTGAATCAAATACTTGTTGTAATGACCATTGTGTGTGACTGTCGACTATGTATCAAGAATGTGGGACATCTTTTCATTCTTTTGACTTTGAAGGTGGTGATGCCAATCCACCTCATCTATACTATCTAGCTCAGATAGATTTCCATTAAATGCATACAAATCAGAAACATTAAATACAAGATAAATATCCAAATCATCTGGTAAACAAACCTCATAAGCATTATCATTGATCTTCTTCACAATTTGGCAAGGACCAATCTTTTTTTATTTCAACTTATGATATGTGCCAGTAGGAAATCTCTCACATCTCGAGTACACCATCACCAAATCACCTATATTAAATATTGGTCTACTTCTATTGATATATGCAGTAACCTTATATCTCTCATTACTATCTTTTAATTTACTCCTCATGTTTTTTTTGAAGTTGTTGAAGGTGCTCAGCAAATGCTCCCCCATCATCACTAATTCTATATTGCCCAGGAAGTTGTACAAGGTCCAAAACACCCCGAGGATTATTACCATATACAATCTGAAAAGGATATTTTCCAAGTTATTTGTTAAGAGAACTGTTGTAAGAAAACTCAGCTTGAGGCAATGCTAAGTCCCACTGCTTGGTCTTTTCACCAACAATGCAACGTAATAGGTTTCCAACACTCTGATTGACCACCTCAGTTTGCCCATCAGTTTGGGGATGATAGGCACACTAAACTGCAACTGTGTTCCCACCTTCTTCCATAAGTTCCTCTATAAATGACTCAAAAATTTAGTATCACTATCAGATGTGATAGTCTTTGGAATTCCATGGAGTCTAACAACTTCTAAGAAAAATAAGTTGGCTATCCTTGTGGCATCACTAGTTTTTTTACAAGCAATAAAATGAGCCATTTTAGAAAATCTATCAACAACTACAAAAATAAAATCTACACATAGCTGGGTGTGGGCAAGCCCCAATACCAAATCCATACTCACATCTATCCATGGCTTGATGGGTACAGGTAGAGGTGTATACAAGCTTTTGTTTTGGGAGTGACCCCTAGCCACTTGACAGATTCTACATCCTGCCACATACTTAGTAATGTTCCTTTTTAGTTTTGGCTAGTAGTATTTATCTTCAACCAAGATTATTGTCTTGTCCTTCCCAAAGTGACTAGCCAAACCACCACTATGAAAGTCATGGATAATATTTTCCCTCATGGAACCAACTGGTATACAAAGTTGTTTTCCTCTAAAGAGGTAAAAATCTTGCAAAAAGTATTCTCCTCTCACGTGATCTAAAAAAATAGTTGTTGGCTCTTTAATCTTCTCTATAATTTCCCAAAAATTATCATCGGTTTCATACAAAATTATAATAGAATCAAAACTAATGACCTTTGTTTTCATTTTAGTTATTAGTGTAACACACCAACTTATGGCATCAACAACATGATTCTTCTTTCCAGACTTGTGCTTCAAAACAAAATTATACCCTTGCAAGAAAGACATCCATTTAGCATGCCTACTATTCAATTTATTTTTTGTATTCACATATTTGAAGGCCAAATGATCTTGAAACAATACAACTTCTTGTGGAACCAAATAGTTCCTCCAATTCCTTAAGGCTTCAACAACAACATAAAATTATAAATCATAGGTAGAATAGTTCTTCCTCAAATCATTTAAATTTTCACTGAAAAAGGTTATTGGTTTACCCGCCTAGATAAGAACAACACCTATCCCAACATGGGAAGCATGATAGTCTACTTCAAATACTTTATCAAAATTTGGAAGTGCCATTATAGGAGCTTTAGTTACCTTTTCCTTCAAGAACTTGAAACTTTCTTTAGCATTTGTTGTCCATGTGAATTCCTCTCCTTTCATACAATCTATTATGGGTGTGAAAATACTAGTAAAATTCTGAATAAACTTTCTATAGAAGGTTACAAATCCATAGAAACTCCTGACCCCTTTTATGCTTGATGGACTACGCCATTCTAGGATTACCTTGACCTTTTTTGGGTCCATCTGAACACCATCTCCAGAAATGATGAAGTCCAGAAAAGTAAAACTATTTTGCATGAATCTGCACTTCTTTAAATTTGCATAGAGCTTCTCTTTCCTCAGTACACTCAGTATGATTTTCAAGTGTTGTAGGTGTTCTCCTTTATTTCTTCTATAAATCAGGATATCATCAAAATAAACTACAACAAAATTATCAATGTAGGCGTAATATCTAAAATGTGGGACACCAAAATGTAACATAAGAGATATTACATTTAAGAATTAGGGTTTTATTGATGATGTATGTGAGTGTAATGAATATGTGTGTAAGGTGGGTAGGATTGTTCCTTAATCCCAAATTTCTTAAAGGAAAGATCCAAATTCATTAACCCTAAATAAAGGATCAATGCATAAGTGAATCAACCTATTAAGGATATGGATTAAAGAGAGAAACCCTAATTCCCATTTATAGAAAATAATGTGTATGATAGATTTAAGAAATTTATTTGAATTGAATAGGAGAAATGTACTAACCTTGAAATATTGAAGATCTGAAGAATGCTTTTTTTTGAATCTTGTGTTGAGTTTTTGGAATATATGAGACTAGATTTGGAATAGAACCATAGAGATGAACAAAACCTAGAAATATTTTTCCATTCTGAGATAGTTCTAATTTTCACCCTCAAGTCAATGTCACCATTGACCCAGAATTTTTGATTGCGCCATAGGGAAGAATTGACCTAAAAAGTCTCAAACATAAATTCTATTTTTGTTTCCTGAAAGTTTTCTAAAAAGGGTATCCGAATCTCCGTCCTGATCTTCTATTCTGAACCTATACCTACAAGAAAAATGGTTTTGTTTGTTGGGGGAGGGGTTTTCCTTAGTCAAACCCTGATTTAGGAATTAACCTTGAAATCAATAATTGAAATAAAGAATGATAGAAAGTAGTAGAATTAAATATAATAATGAAGCTATGATTATTCAAATAGATATGCAATATTGTTTCAAATATAAGAAAATATGTAAATATGAAAGCTTGGACTCAGTTAGAACCATAAAACTCCATGATTGTATGCTTGGAATCCACCTTCAAGAGAGAATGAATGAATATTTGAGGATGCAAAAAGGATCTTGAAGGAATATCACACACCATGATGGATAGATCTAGGGTTTGAATGATGAATCTTGAATGCTTGAACCAAATCCCTTCAAAGGCTTGAAAGCTTGAATCCTTGATTTCAATGGAGAACTTGAATGCTTCAGAGGAAGACTTGAACACTTTGGAATCTTGAAAATATGTAGAACCATGGATGCTTAAAATTTTTTCTTGATGATCTCTTTCTTGACTTCACTTGGAGAAGATTAGTGCTTAACCTTGCTTTTGATGATTGTTAGTTAGAGAAAATGAGAGGAGAAAACTTCCCTTTATATGAAACTAGGGTACAATATTCTTGATAGGCTGACATAGGAGAATTGAATTCCAATTAGAAACATGACCCTAAAAGAGGATCTATATTAAATATAATGTAAGAATCATCACTTTCAAACCTAAAACAGCCAACCCTGAGGTGGGAAATGAATTTTTGATGACCTCTGGTAGCTGACAGACTTCCAGAATTGAAAGGGGGACCTAGGTTGAGGTCGAGGTCTACCTTGACCTAGGGAGTCAAGACCAGTAGAAAACATGCCATTTAGGATCGAAGGTGCCTGGAGAGGCCCAATCAGGGTCATAAACAAGCAAAATAGTGGTCAAAAACACCCCCTAAGGAGGGATAAACTTTCTTATCATGGAAGTGCTTCCATTTTAAGATGATACATTAAGCCCCCACTTTAGTGGGAGTATGGAAATCAAACATACTCATGGTAAATTTAGAAGAAAGACTTTGGTGGATCACAATGAGGTAGAACATCACTAAGTCAAGGACATGAGCCCCAAAACCAAGGATTCTAACTCAACATACATGCATAAATATATGAAAGTAATGAGCAATTAATCATAGAAAAAATTCATGACTACATAAGCAGGACAAGAGAAACACTATAGATAATATAGCTCCATGACCTAATCCTACTAGCATGAAAGCGAAAAGAGAGAAAAGAGATAGTGATTACCTTGCCTAGTGAGATGCCCACCTTACCATGAATCACCAAGGAGGGAGAGCCCAACATATTCACCCATAAACTGTGCTTTTTAATTGTAATGTGTCTACTAACAGCTTTTGAAATATCCATAGATCGACATTCTTGTATCAATATGTAAATGTATAAAATGCATGTCTTTTCAGGATTTAGCAACTTATGTGCACCAGGGATTTAGCATATTTGAAAATTTAAAATGCGTATCTCTTTAGGAATTAGCAGCTTATCTGCATTACCCTCCGAGGATTTAGCAAAAAAAAAAAATGCATGTCTCTTTAGGATTTAGCAACTTATGTGTGTTACCTTACAAGGATTTAACATGTTGTAAAATGTAAAATAATGTAAAATATAGTATAAGGGTGACCCTATATATGCCCACTCCTTATCATGACTACCCACTAGGTAGGATAAGGAAGAGAAAGAGGATACCTACTTCACTTGGTAAGGAAATATCCAATTTAACAACAATATACACTATATCCTTAGCAAAGAGTATTGACCCTTACCTCTAAGAGCATAGATAATCCCAAAATGGATATGTCACATATGGAAAAAGGATCCTCAAAGAGGAAAATATCTTATCAGCAAGACCCCCACTATAGAGGAGTGCTTAGGATAAAAAATCATCTTCTAAAGAAAAGAAGGGCCAAAGATTCAATCATCAATCCCCCTGTGATGAAGATGAAGAGAAATCTCGGAATGAAGGAGTCAAAATCTAACCCAAGGAAAAGGCAAGAGTTTATAAAGAACATAATTTGGAACATAAAGAATAGGTGATGACCCATGACAATCACCTCTCATATAAGAGGGTATCCATAGTGAAAAACATAAATCTTTATA
>MU226059.1:1250046-1277514 GCA_018584345.1 Thuja plicata | reverse complement strand
AGAGAGAGATCTTTACAAAACAAATGTCCTAAAAAAGATATAATGAATGATTATAAGTGGAGAAAGTATGTATCATAATAGAAAACTATAAGGATAGAATATAAAAAGAATAACCAATTAAACTCAAAACAAAGTTCATGATAAGAGTATAATGGATCCTAGAAACTGGAATAGAATACCTCTTGCCCCCTAGTTAAGAAACAAGAGGAGAAATATGATCTAACATATAGAAGAATGAGGGGAATTCCCTATATCAAAATTATGAAAAAATTGTAATACTGCACGGGGATGAGATATAATTCCTAAAGAAAATCTTTCTCTAACATATTATTTGAAATGCACACAATCAACAAGTAAATGTGTATTACTGTAGTGAAAAGGACATATGTATTTAGAGAGAGCATTTTTCAGAATAGGTTTAAAGATTTCTTTCTTAGAATTCATTAATTGGACATACACTTTCTTAGCCACATCTTGAGGAGTATCCAAGTGATCTAAAGAGGGTGAGTAAAAAAGAACATGAAGAGGAGGACGATGGTTAAGATCAACTACCTTGATTTGAGGAGGTGGGAAACCTATACCATGCATATCTTGTTTAGGAGATGAATGAATCAGTTTTCTAATGCCTTGTTCATTGATACCAACCCCTAAACCCTTATAACCTTATTTTTCCACCATAGTATATCTGGTAGTGTACATATCTTGCAAAGATTTGATAAGAAGAGATTGATTATGGTGTTCATGAGAAAATGTTGTCTATGGTGGAACAATAGGATTAGAAGAGGCTTCCTTTTTTTTCCCTTTGATACCATCATGGATTGGATAGGGAGAGGAAGGTAAATGAAATAATTCTCGAACATCATTATCATGAATGCTAGCTTGGGTCCCATCATAAATGTGGGAAGAACTACGGATAGAAGATGGAGAAAAAGAAATAGAAATATTTGCAATCAAATTAGGATTGATAGGATTAGGATTAGGAATATTGGTAGATGGGGTATCATCTACCCAATTATTTACATAATCCAAAAGAGTAATAAGTCCACTACACAAATCCTTAATCAAAGTTTTGAAAGTACAAAGACTAGTACTAGTTAATCTCAAGAGAGCATAAGAAAACAAAATATGAAGATTAACAAACATGATGAAATGGATGATACTATCATAAACATCATAAGTAATATAAAGAGATACTAAAAGAAGAATAATGAGAAAAGTAATCATACCCAAAGCATCTTAAAGATCTTCATAGTGAATGAAATACAAGAAATGTTTTTTATATTTTTATGATTATGTAGATATTTTTTTGTATTTTAAAATGCAAAAGCATAAAAGAAAACTAATTTAGTATGCAAGATCTAGTCTCTAAGAACAAGAGGCAAAGCATCTAACACCAAAAAGAAAGAGGTGTCTATCACAGGATCACCAAACTGTAATATCCAAAATGTGGGACACCAAAATGTAACATAAGAGATATTACATTTAGGAATTAGGGGTTTATGGATGATATATGTGAGGTTAATGAATATGTGTGTAAGGAGGGTAGGATTGTTCTCTTAATCCCAAATTTATTAAAGGGAAGATCCAAATTGATTAACGCTAAAGAAAGGATCAATGTATAAGTGAATCAACCTATTAAGGATATGGATTAAAGAGAGAAACCCTAATTCCTAGTTTATAGAAAAGAATGTGTATGATAGATTTAAGAACTTTAATTTAATTGAATAGGAGAAATGTACTAACCTTGATATATTGTAGATCTGAAGAATGTTGTTTTTTGAATCTTGTGTTATGTTTCTAGAAGATCTAAGACTAGATCTGGAATGGAAACACAGAGACAAACAAAACCCAGAATTATTTTTCCATTCTGAGATAGTTCTGATTTGTACCCTCAAGTCAATGTCACCATTGACCCAAAATTTCCAATTGCGCCCTAGGGTAGAATCGACCTAAAATGTCTCAGACTGAAATTCTATTTTCAAATCATAAAAGTTTACTGAAAAGGGTATCCAAATCTCTATCCCAATCTTCTATTCCTAGCCTGTACCTTCAAGAAAAATGGTTTTGTTTGTTGGGGGGGAGGGGTTTGCCTTATCCAAACCTTGATTTAGGAATTAACCTTGAAATCAATAATTGAAATAAAGAATTCTAGCAAGTAGTAGAAATAAATCTAATAACGAAGCTATGATTATTCAAATAGATATGCAAGTGTATTTCAGATATAAGGAAGTATGTAAATATGAAAGCTTGGACTCAATTAGAAACAATAAACCTCCATGATTGTATGCTTCGAATCAACCTTGAAGAGAGAATGAATTAATATTTGCAGATACACAAAGTTTCTTGAAGGAAGATCACACCACCATGATGGATAGATCTAGGGTCTGAATGATGAATCTCGAATGCTTGGACCAAACCCCTTTAAAGGCTTGAAAGCTTGAATCCTTGATCTTCAATGGAGAACTTGAATGCTTGAGAGAAATACTTGAACACTTTGGAAGCTTGAAAACATGTATAACCATGGATTCTTGAACTTTTTTCTTGATGACGTCTTTCTTGACTTCACTTTGAGAGAATTAGTGCTTAACCTTGCTTTTGATGATTGTTAGTTAGAGAAAATGAGAGCAGAAAACTTCCTTTTATATGAAACTAGGACACACTCTTATAGAGAGGCTGACATAGGATAATTAAATTCCAATTAGACCCATGGCCCTAGAAGAGGACCTAAATTAAATATAATTTAATAATCATCACTTCCAAACTGAAAATAGCTGACCCAAAAGTGAGAAATGAATTTTTTATGACCTTCGACAGTCGACACACTTCCAGATTTGAAAGGGGGACCTAGGTCAAGGTTGATGTCATCCTTTACCTAGGTCAAGGTCAAGGTTTACCTTGACCTAGGTCAAGGTTTGGGTTGACCTTGACCCAGGGAGTCAGGACCCCTGGAAAACATGCGAGTTGGGATGGAAGGTGCCTAGAGAGGCCCAATCAGGGCCCTAAATAGACATAGAAGTGAGAGAGGATGCAGAAATGAGGGGAAAATGTGAGAGTGGTCAAAAAAACCCCTAAGGAGGGCTAAACATTCTTATCATGGAAGTCCTTCCATTTTGAGATGATACAGTAGGATTGTAAAACAATATTTATCAATCTCATGAATGTACTTGGTGCATTAGAAAACCCAAATGGCATAACCATCCATTCATACAAGCCATCCCTAGTCTTAAAAGTGTTCTTCCACTCATGTCCTTCATGAATTCAAATCTGGTGGTATCCACTTTGTAGATCATTCTTGCTGAAGTATTTGGCCCCTGCTAATTCATCCATCATATCCTTTGTGAGAGGAATAGGAAACTGATACTTGATAGTAATCTTATTAATTTCGCTACTATCAGTACACATCCTCCATGTTCCAACCTTCTCTAGAGTCAAAAATGTAGGCACAACACATGGGATCATGATTTCTCTAACCAGGCCTTTCTCAATTAGTTAAATTACTTGTTTGTTGAGCTTTGCATGTTGCATTGGGTTCATTCTATAAGCTTCTTGATTAGGAAGACTTGCTCTAGGAATCAGATCAATATGGTGTTGTATATCTCATTTTGGTGAGAGACCATCAGGTACCTCATTTGGAATAACATCAGTAAATTCTTATAGTATCTTTACTGCATCATTTGGTATTATGTTTTCTAGTTGTTCACCTATTTTTACTACCAATGCATAGAAACAACCCATCACCTTCCTTTCTTTGACAACATCCTTTGCAGACAATATGGTCTCATTCTTCCTTTCATCCTTAAGTGGTAAGAGAGTCACTTTAGAGCCATCCTTTGAGAAGCTATATGTATTTTTCTCTCCGTCATGCATGCTCTTTCTATCATACTACCATGGCCTTTCCAACAAAATATAACAAGCATCCATAGGAATAACATCACACCATACCTCATCCTTATAGATTTTTCCTATAGTTAAACTAACCAAGCATATTTTATCAATAGTAACCTCATTTCCTTTCTTAAACCATGCAATATGGTAAGGATGAGGATTTTAATCACATTTCAGATTTAATTTCTCTACCTTTTCCTTAGCTACCATATTGTCACAACTACCCCAATCAATAATAACTTGGCATACCTTTCCACCTGAAGTGCATCTATTTCTGAAGATTTTGGTTTGAAGCCATGAATCATCAAAGTTCTTTTCAGGGACTTCTTCCTTCTCTAGAATGATCATGAATATCCTCATCATGAGAGTTTCTCCCACATCTGGTAGGACTTTTTGTTCTGCTCCTATTGCTATAAATTTTGTTTGAACAAGGTTCACTCTAGGCTTTCCTCCTTGATTTCTTTCTAGGATGTTATAATTTGAGCATTCAAAGGCTCTGTGTTCTTCTTATCCACATCTAAAACAAGTGAAAGGCTTTCTTTGGTTTTCCCATCCTCTTCCACTTCAGTAGCCTCATCCTCTCTGAAACCCCCTTCCTCTTTCTTGATTTGGAGGATCTTGCCTAGAGTCTTGAAAAATCTCTCCTTGACCATTATTAGAACCTCCAAAAAATGGAGTTGAGGTACCCCTTTAACAACCTCTATGCATCTTGATATATTGCCTATTCTTCTTTTCTTCAGCTTTTAGAGCTAATTGGTACGCTTCCTCCATACTTCTGACATAATGCATAGTCAATTCATCTTGGATGGAGAATTTTAGGCAATTCATATATCTATCATCCATATTCTCATTATTTTATTGGTTCACTATGCTCATGGATAGCTTGTAGAATTTATTTGTATAGTCTTGCACTGAAGACAAGTTTTGCTTCAAATTCTAGAACTTGCGAAAGAGGGTTTTTGAATAATCCATGGGTAAGAATTTTTCTTTGAGATTTTCCTGTATCTTTCTCTATGTCTTAATCTTTTCCTTTTCATTTGTAGTTAGTTTCTTTTGGATATTTTCCCATGATATCATTCCATGTCCTTTTAATTTTGTGCATTCAAACTTCATCTTCTTTTCTTTTGTCATAGGCTTCCATTTGAAAACATTCCCCATCTTGTTTGGCGAATCTATTAAATCTTCTGGCCCAAGACTAACAACATAGTCTGAAATGTTAATCTTGATTGCTTCACTTCTTCCTTATAAAGCCTTGATAAATCTATCTTCATAGCTCATTTCTTCCACCCTTTCTTATGTATTTTCATTATTTTGGTCAACACCTCTTCGGTCTCCCTCTTCATTAGATTCATTCCCTCTTTGTATTGCTTGATTATCTAGTCATTCACTAATTCATTCAATCTTCCTCTGCATATCCAACAGCAATCTTTGCATCGGTGTGACACCTCCTCTTCCTCTTCCTCTTCCTCTCCCAACCATTCTCCTGCTCTAATACAAAATGATGTAGTCCAAAACCTTTAGAAACCACAATTCAGGAAAAAAACACAATGCTAGAATAACAAAACTTCAAATTCTCATTAACTGCATCCAACTTACTCTACCTCTACAATGAAAGAAAACTCCTACTTATTACAATTCCCAAAATCACCATATCTGGTAGATTTTCTGGAAAATAGATTTTTCCATTTTTGGTAACTTTCAAAACTCATCCTACGAATCTTGATTTTTCCCAAGTAAATCCCTCAACTAAGGAAAGCTGAATTGCTAACTATCCCATGAAATCATAAACATGATTTCGGATTAATTACAAAAAGAAAAACTCTAAAAACTGGAAAGAAATAGAAAAAAGCCAATTTTGGAGGCCAAGATGAAATTTCAGGCTTCCAAAAAAATGTTTAAACGACCACCAAGAAGGCTGGATGGAATTTCCATTAATTCTTCGTCATGCATTTGCCTATAAAATTTCAACAAAACCCCACATCTAAATCAAAAGTTATGACCTTTGAAAGTTGTTGCATCATTCTCCCCTTCTTTAAAGGAACACAACTCCTGCAAGTGGTTGTTTGTGAACTGCTGCAATTTTGTGGGGTCCAACTTCATCACTTTCCACTCTGAGATCCAAGTGTTATATGTCACTGGTAATCCTTCCCACTGAATCAATTACCTATTGTAATGATCATTCCGTGTGACTATAGAGTGTGTATCCAGAATGTGGGGAATCTTTTCCCTCTTTTTACTTGGAAGGTGGTGATGCCAATCCACCTCATCTCTACTATCTGGTTCAGATAGATTTCCACGAAATGCATACAAATGAGAAACATTAAACACATGAGAAATATCCAAATCATCTAGTAAAAAAACCTCATAAGCATTATCATTGATCTTCTTCAGAATTTGGAAAGGACCTATCTTTTTTGTATTTCATCTTATGATATGTACCAGTAGAAAATCTCTCACATCTCAAGTACACAATCACCAAATCACCTGTATTAAATATTTGTCTCCTTTTACTAATATCTACAGCAACATTATATCTCTCATTGCTATCCTATAATTTACTTCTCACATCTTGTTGAAGTTGTTGAAGATTTTCAGAAAATGCTTCCCCATCATTGCTAATTCAATCTTACACAGGAAGTTGTACAAGATCCAAAACACCCTGAGGATTCTTACCATATACAATCTGAAAAGGAGATTTTCCATTTGATCTATTAAGAGAAATGTTGGAAGAAAACTCATCTTGAGGCAATGCCAAGTCCCATTTCTTGCGCTTTTTGCCAACAATGCACCGTAATAGGTTTCCCAAACTCTGATTGACCACCTCAGTTTTCCCATCACTTTGGGGATGATAGGCACTGATAAACTAAAACTATGTTCCCATCTTCTCCCATAAGGTCCTCCAGAAATGACTAAAAAATTTAGTATCCCTGTCAGATGTGATATTCTTTGGAATGCCATGGAGTCTAACAACTTCTGAGAAAAATAAGCTTGCTATCCTTGTGGCATCACTATTTTTTTTACAAGCAATAAAATGAGCCATTTTAGAAAATCTATCAATAGCTACAAAAATAGAATCTGCACCTCGCTGGGTGTGGGGAAGCCCCAATACAAAATCCATACTCAAATATATCAATGGCTTGATGGGTACAGGTAGAGGTGTATAAAAGCTTGTGTTTTGGTGGTGACCCTTTTCCACTTGATAGATTCTGCATCTTTCCACATACTTAGTAATGACCCTTTTATGTTTTAGCAGGTAGTATTTACCTTCAACCAAGGCTATCATCTTCTCCTTGCCAAAGGGACCTGTCAAACCACCACTATATGAAATTCATGGATAGTATTTTCCCTCATGGAACATTCTGGTATACAAAGTTGTTTTCCTATAAAGAGGTAACCATCCTACAGAAAGTATTTTCCTCTCACATGATCTAAAAGACTGGTTGTTGACTCTTTATTCTTCTCTATAATTTCCCAAAAATCATTGTCAGCCTCATACAAAACTTTAATAGAATAAAAACCAATGACCTTTATTTCCATTGTAGTTATTAGTGTAACATGCCAACTTTGGGCATCAACAACCTTATTCTGCTTTCCAGAATTGTGCTTCAAAACAAACTTATACCCTTGCAAGAAAGACACCCATTTAGCATGCCTACTATTCAATTTCTTTTGTGTGTTCACATATTTCAGGGCCAAATGATCTGTAAACTATACAAATTCTTGTGGGACCAAATAGTGCCTCCAATGCCTTAAGGCTTGAACAATAGCATAAAATTCTACATCATATTTAGAATAGTTCTTCCTCACACCATTTAAATTTTCACTAAAAAGGGCTATTGGTTTACCTTCCTGGCTAAGAACAAAACCTATCCCAACATGAATAGAATGAAAATCTACTTCAAATACTTTATCAAAATTTGAAAGTGCCAATATAGGAGCTTTAGTTACCCTTTTCTTCAAGAACTTGAAACTTTCTTCAACATTTTTTATCCATGTGAATTCCTTTCCTTTCGTATAATTTGTTATGGGCACAACAATACTTCTAAAATTGTGAATAAACTCTCTATAGAAGGTTCCTAATTTGTGGCAACTCCTGACCCCTATTATACTGGATGGACTAGGACATTCATGGATTGTGTTTACATTTTTTGGGTCCATCTGAACACCATCTCCAAAAATGATGAAGCCCAAAAATTTCAAACTATTTTGAATGAATTTGCACTTCTTTAAATTTACATAGAGCTTCTCTTTCCTCAATACACTCAAGATGATCCTCAGGTGTTGTAGGTGTTCTCCTTTGTTTTTTCTATAAATCAGGATATCATCAAAATAAACTACAAAAAACTTACCAATGTAGGATTTTAAAACACTATTCATCAATCTCATGAATGTACTTGGTGCATTAGAAATCCCAATTTGCATAACCATCAATTCATACAAGCCATCCCTACTCTTAAAATCTATCTTTCACTCATCTCGTTCTGGAATTTGAATCTAGTGGTATCCACTGTTAGAATAGTCCCAAACGATAACTGAGAGGGGGTGAATCATTTATCAGTAACTTTAGTTCTTTTACTTCCTTAACTTCATAATACAACAAAGTAAATGCATAATCAGATAACACAGTACACAACACACAATTTGATTACAGGGAAACCAAATGGTAAAAACCCCAGTGGGAATTAGCACCCACAACGAACTATACTTGTTTATAAAAATCCTTGTTAGAAGATATTTCAACCCTATTAGGAGTTATACTTTACTATGCAATAAGTATAGTGACCTAGTTAAGGGTTAGATCCTGTTAGGAGTCTTTTACAAATAACCTTGTTAGGGGTGGTGGACTCACTGTCCAAAAGCTCACTACTTGATGGTGAAGGATACAACCTTCTGTATAACAAATATGCACTATATCTGATGATGAACTATAGAGTAGACCTATTTTCTTGATTAGTTCTAGTGTATTACAATCTTTCACTTCTTCTTCACATATACTTTTGATGAATGAACCAACTCTGATAATCTGCTCTGTACATCTTTCTCCTTTTTCATATCATTCACTCTTAGTGTGTCACAATTGACTTGCTATAAGTATCTATCTCAAAGTATGAGATCATGGGACCTGTAAGAAAACTCTCCATAACATTCTTTTTGGCTCTACTAAGCACGCAAGAATAATTACAATTGTGCAAGTCTAAATTTAATAGATGTGACACTTCACTAAGTTGGCCTCACCAAATTAACTCTAACTTTGTAATCTTCTTGAAATACATTTGGCACCTTTAGATGAATATCATCAACTCATAACTAAACATGAATATACACACACATATCCTGAAGATAGGCGCAACTCAAGAAACACATTATATACGTCGGTCCTAAACAGTTATACTTCCAGAACTGTAACTGCCAATAATAGAATTACATAACTTTACTAAAACATCATATCTAGGTATGCATGTATGAACACAACATAATAAACATGTCAAAAACATGTATCTATCCATGCAAGTCTTCATATCATCATTCTGATAAGTACATACAGAATTACTATTGTGTATTTATGTTGTCATCAATGACAAACATACAATCAATCAACTGCTCAAAATCAAATCTCCAACAATCTCCCCCTTTGACATTGATGGTAATATATGATATCAAAGACATCCTTTGTTCATGGTGTCTTCTTTCTTTTACAATATTCTCAATATCCTCATCAAAGATTTCTCTAAATTGCTGCAGTTCCTCTAACTGTGTTTTTGTTCCATGTATATACTCCCTCGGAGTATATGTTCCCCCTTAGTACATACTCCCTCTTACTATATACTCCCCCTTTGAAATCAATGGAAAAGGGTGCCATAGATCTTTAGGAACATGTACTACTCCAGAAGTAGAGTAGTCAACCATTCATCAGTCACTTAATGACTGATGTTCTTGATGCTTCTTCTAAACAAACTCAGGAGAGGGAATTACCCCCAACTTCTCCTTGAGATACTCAAAAGTATCCTTTGATAAGGGATTTGTGAAAATATCTACCAACTATTCTTTGGTGCATACATAGTCCAATTTAACTTCTTTGTCTACAACCTTTTCTCTTAAGAAGTGGTACTTGATCTCTATGTGTTTTATCTGTGCGTGCATGACAAGGTTCTTAGACATGTTGATGGTGCTAGTATTATCACAGTGAATAACAATAGGATAATCAACTTGAATGCCAAAGTCTTTAACCATCTGCTTGATCCAAACCATGGTTGAACAATTCAGTGCTACTGCAACATATTCAACTTTTTCTGTTGACTTAGAAATATAGTTCTGCTTCTTGCTTATCCAAGAAACCAACCTATCTGCAAGAAATACTTCTCCTCTTGAAGTTCTCTTCCTGTCATTAATACAACCTGCCCAATCCTCATTTGTATATACATGAAGTTTTACATTCTCTGATTTAGGATACCATAAACCATAGTCTATAGTTCCCTTTAGATAACTGAATATCCTCTTGATTACTATTAAGTGATTCTACTTGGGTTCAGCTCCAAATCTTCCAACAATGCCAACTACATTGGATATGGTAGGTCTAGATTGAGTTAGATAAATGAGTTTACCAATCATAGATTTGTACAATGTCTTATCAACTACTGTGGAATCATCATCTTTTGAAAGCTTGCTTCCTGTTATCGTGGGAGTGTATACTGGCTTACAGTCATCCATCTGAAAGGTCTTCAGTATTTCCTTCACATATTTTGACTGATTAATTAATATACCTTTATCTATTTGTTTTACATTCATAATCATTTTATAGGACCAATCATACTCATTTCAAATTCATTTTGCATTTCTTTTGCAAATGCTTTACTGAGCTTGTCATTACCCCAAAGAGAATGTCATCAACAAATATGGCATCTAATAATAATCCATCAGGTGTCTCTCTTGTGAATAGGTTATAATCTGTTTCTCCTTTCTTGAATCCAATATTGGTAAGATAACCATCAAGTCTCTCATACCAAGCTCTTGGGGCCTATTTAAGACCATAGACTGCTTTCTTCAATCTGCATACCATGTCTAGTTCATCTGAAAGATTAAATCCTTTAGGCTATTCTATGTAGACTTCATTTAAGTCACCATTCAGAAAAGTTGATTTTACATCCATTTGATAAACTTTAAAGTCTTAGAATGTTGCATATGCCAAAAACAATTTAATGGCTTCCAGTCTTCTTATAGGGGAAAATGTATCAGTCTAATCTATTCCTTCTCTCTCTGCATACCTTTTCCATACCAATCTTTCTTTGTTTCTTACTACTGTACAATCTTCATTCATCTTGTTTCTGAATACCCACTTTGTTCCAAACACATTTTTATCACTAGGTCTAGGAACCAAATCCCATATATCATTTTTAATTATCTAATCTAATTCCTCTTTCATTGCATTCTTCCAATATAAATCATTACAAGGATCTTCAACACTTACAGGTTCAATCTGTGAAAGAAAACATACCTCTCCATCCATTGCTAGACTTTTTTTTTTAGATCTGGTCAAAACATTGTTTCTCTGATCTCCAATTATATAATATTTAGAGTGCTATCTAGATGTGAATTTTGGAACCTTAGGTGTGTCTTCTTCTTTTTTAATCTATGATTCTTCTCTTCTTGATTTAGGGTCATTGCATGAGACATCAATGCAATCAAACATTTCTTCAATAATAGTATCTTTGCTGCTAGGCCTGGGTTTATCTTCAATCATAGGTGCATATTCATAGTATCTTTCTTGAACCATAAAATTTTCATCAATTTTTACATGAGTACTTTCAATTACCTTTTTCAATCTCAGATTAAAACATCTATAAGCTTTTCTTTTTGTGGAGTAACCAAGAAAAATACCTTCATCACTTCTGGCATCAAACTTACCAACACCATCATCTCTCTTGATGTTGCACTTGCTGCCAAAGATTTTGAAATACTTTACTATTGGTACATTACCAAACCAAATTTCTTAAGGTGTCTTATCTGCACCTGGCCTAAATTGAGTTTTGTTTATAGTGTAGACTATTGTATTTACTGTGTCTCTCCAATATGTGTGCACCACTTTTCCTTCAATCATCATAGTGCACATTGTATCAAGTATGATCCTGTTCCTCCTTTCTACTATCCCATTCTACTGAGGGGTTCTAGGTGCACTCAACTATGTTTTAATTCCATGTTCTTCACAATAGTAATAAAACTGATCAGAGGTGAACTCTCCTCCTCTATATGATCTCAGACATTTTAGTTTCAATCTGGATTCATTCTCAACATTAGCTTTGAATATTTTGAACTTTTCAAAGGCTTCAGATTTCTCTTTTAAGAACGTAACCCACATCATCCTAGAAAATTCATCAATAAACAAAATGAAATACATTTCTCCGTAATATGATCTTGTTTGAGTAGGACCACATAATTCTATGTGTACCAAGTCCAATTTGTTTTTAGCTGAGTTTTGCTTGCTTCTAAAAGAATTCCTTACATGCTTACCATAACACATTCCCTGCATATTGTGTCAATTGGTCTTGCAATACTAGGAAGGTCTCTAACTGCCTTGAAATTATTGATCTTAACTATATTATCAAAATTGATATGGCATAGTCTCTTGTGCCATAACCAACTATCATCCACCTTTGCAACAAAACAACTAACATCAAAATTGAGCTCAAAAACATTACCTTTTATTTTGGAGCCTGATGCAATCATGTCTCCATCCTTGTTGTGAATGATGCACTTGTTGTCTTTGAACTCCAAATGATAACCTTTGTCAAGTAGCTATCCAACACTCAGCAAGTTATGATGTAATCCATCAACATATAGAACATCATTTGTCTTGTTATTTCCACCCAAAGTGATAGAACCTCTGCCAATGATAGGTTTGGGAGTGTTATCCCCAAATCTAACCATACCACCTTTGTATTTTTTTAGATGAATGAATCTAACTTTGTCACCTGTCATATGATGAGAGCATCCACTTTTAATGATCCAATCAGTTCTGATGTTGGCTTTGGAAATTAGGGCTAGCTCTTATTCTTCCTTTTCATCTTCAATGTCCATTTCCTCAAGAAACCTTTCCATGTCTCTAAGGGCAATGAATCCAATTTCATCTTCTTCTGAATCTTCATCAGTTACACCTTCTTCAGCATGATAACATTCCATCTTATATTTGGGTTTATAATCAGATCTGAACTTCTTGACTCTTGTGGGACACTTAGATGCAAAGTGACCAATCTTGTTACATGAAAAACATTTGAATGGAAGATGTCCTTCATATTTTCCTTTCCTTTCTTTTCTCTTCTAGAACTCATAGCAATGATTTCTTCAAGTTTTTCATCAACTTCTTCTTTCTCATTATGACTGGAAATGTGTAAGGATTTCTTACCATGGACTGAGGCTTTGAAAGTTGTTTCACTTTTAGGTTCAGTCTTCAATCTTGATATCTCAAATGCAAACATTTTTCTGATCAAAGTCTGATGTTAAAGTGGTTAGCAACTTGTCCATTATATCTTCTTCTGATATTTCTCCGCCATTGTTTCTGATTCCAGAGACTGCTTCATTTATTCTTTGATTGTAGGCTCTAATGTTTTCTTCAGGTAACATCTCAAGACTATTGTATTTCTTTTTCCATGTCTTCCTACATGCATTCTTTTCTTGAATATCTCCCTCAAACATATCTTCTAAATACTTCCATACGGTATATGCTCTATCAATTTTCTTGATCTTAGAAAATTCACTGTTAGATAAGGTGATGATTAGGGCTTCTTTGGCAATTGCATTATTGGTAAATGTTTCCTTTTGTCTATTAGTAGCACCATCCTTTGTAAGGTCTTTTAGAGATGGAATTACAACTTCTTATGTGGCAATTTCAAAGATCTCAAACCCAACACACTTTAGATGTCTTATCATTTTGTTTTTCCAATCCAGATAATTTTCTCCATCAAACTTAGGGATTTCTTTTTTGAAGTAAGATATCTGATCTACCTTAAGCTATTAGGCTTCTTCTCCAAGGGACTTGGATCTAATACCAATTGTTAGAATAGTCCCACAGGATAACTAAGAGTGGGGGGAATGAATCAGTTATCAATAACTTTAGTTCTTTTACTTCATTAACTTCAGAATGCAACAAAGTAAATGCATAATCAGATAACATAGTACACAACACACAATTTGATTACGAGGAAACCAAATGGTAAAAACCCCAGAGGGAATTAGCACCCACAATGAACTATACTCATTTATAGTAATCCCTGTTAGAAGATATTTCAACCATGTTAGGAGTTTTACTTTACAATATAATAAGTATAGTGACCTGGTTAAGGGTTGGAACCTATTAGGAGCCTTTAAAAAATAACCCTATTAGGTGTGGTGGACTCACTATCCAAAAGCTCACTGCTTGATGGTGAAGGCTACAACCTTCTGTATAATAGATATGCACTATATCTGATGATGAACTATAGAGTAGACCTACTATCTTGATCAGTTCCACTATATTACAATCTTTCACTTCTTCTTCACATAGACTCTTGATGAATGAACCAACTCTGATAATCTACTCTGTACATCTTTCTCCTTTTTCCTATCATTCACTCTTAGCATATCACAATTGACTTGATATAAGTATCTATCTCAAAGTATGAGATCATGGGACCTATAAGACAACTCTCCATAATATCCTTGTCAGCTCTACTAAGCACCCAAGCATAATTACAACTGTGCAAGTCTAAACTAAATAGACATGACGCTTCACTAAGTCGGCCTCAACAAATTAACTCTAACTTTGCAATCTTCTTGAAATAAGTTTGGGACCTTTAGATGAATATCATCAACTCATAACTAAACATGAATATACACATGCATATCCTGAAGATAGGTGTAACTCAAGCAACATGTTATATACGTCAGCCCTAAACAATTATACTTCTAGAACTATAACTACCAATAACAAAATTACATAACTTTACTGAAACATCATATCTGGGTCTGTGTGTATGAACATAACATAATAAACATGTCAACAACATGCATCTATCCATGCAATTCTTCATATCATCATTCTAATAAGTACATATAGAATTACTACTGTGTATTATATGTTGTCATCAATGACAAACATACAATCAATCAACTGCTCAGAATCAAATCCCCAACATCCACTTCATAGATTGATCTTGCTGAAGTATTTGGCCCTTGCTAATCCATCCACCATATCCTCTATGCGAGGAATATGAAACTGATACTTGATAGTAATCTTATTAATTTCTCAACTATCGAACACATCCTCCATGCTCTATCCTTCTTTAGAGTTAGCAATGTAGGCACAACACATGGGATCATTCCTTCTCTAACCAAGCCTTTATCAATTAGTTCTACTACTTGTTTGTTGAGCTCTGCATGTTGTGTTAGGTTCATTTGATAAGCTACTTGATTAGGAAGAGTTGCTCCAGGAATCAGATAAATATGGTGTTGTATATCCCATTTTGGTGGGAGACAGTTTGGTAGCTCATTTGGAATAACATCACTAAATTCTTCTAGTATCTTTACTGCATTATGTGGTACTATGTTTTCTATTTCTTCACCTCTTTTTACTACCAATTCATAGGAGGAACCTATCACCTTTATTTCTCTGACAACATCATTTGCAGAAAACATGGTCTCATTCTACCTTTCATCCTTAAGTGCTAAGAGAGGCACTTAGGGACATCCTTTTAGAAGGTATATGCATTTTTCTCTCCATCATGCATGCTCTTTCTATCATACTGCCATGGCCTTCCCAAAAAAATATGAAAAGCATTCATAGGAATAACATCACACCATATCTCATCCTTATAGATTTCCTATAGTAGAACTAACCAAGCATCTTTTATCAACATTAACCTCATTTCCTTTCTTAAACCATGCAATACGGTAAGGACGAGGATGTTTCTCACATTTTAGATTTAATTTCTCTACCATTTTCTTAGCTACCATATTCTCACAACTACCCTCATCAATAATAACCTGGAATATCTTTTCACCTGAAGTGCATCTAGTTCTAAAGATGTTGGTTCAAACCCACAAATCATCAAATTTCTTTTCAGGGACTTCTTCCTTCTCTGGAATGATCATCGATCTCCTCATCATGTGAGTTTCTCCCACATCTCGTAGGACTTATTATTTTTCTCCTACTCCTATAAATTTTGGCTGAACCAGGTTCACTCTAGTCTGTCCTCCTTCATTTATTTTTGCGATGTTATAATTTGAGCATTCAAAGGCTCTGTTTCCTTCTTCTCCAAACCTAAAACAAGTGAAAGGCTTTCTCTTGTTTTCCCAGCCTCATCCTCTCTGAAACCACCTTCCTCTTTCTTGATTTGGAGGATCTTGCTTCGTGTCTTGAAAAGGCTCTCCTTGACAATTATTAGAACCTCGCCGAAATGGAGTTGAGGTACCCCTTCGACCACCTCTATTCCTTTGGATATATTGCCAATTCTACTTTTCTTCATCTTTTAGGGCTAATTGGTAGGCTTCCTCCATACTGTTGAGATGATGCATGCTCAATTCATCTTGAATGGAGAATTTTAGGCAACTCATATATCTAGCAACCATCCTCTCATTATTTTTTTGGTTTTGTATGCGCATGTATAGCTTGTAGAATTCATTTGTATAGTCTTTTACTGAAGACAAGTTTTGCTTCAAACTTTGGAACTTGCAAAACAGGGTTTATGAATAATCCATGGGTAATAATTATTCTGTGAGATTTTTCTCCATCTTGCTCCATGTCTTAATATTTTCCTTTTCCTTTCTAGTTCATTCCTTTTGGAGGTGATTCCACCATATCATTGCATGTCCTTTTAATTTTGTGCATGAAAGCTTCATCTTATTTTTTCTGTCATAGGCTTCCATTCAAAAAATTTCCCCATCTCATTTAGCCAGTCTATTAATTATTTTGTCCTAAGACAACCAACATAGTTTGAAATGTCAATCTTGATTGATTTACTTATTCCTTCTAAATCCCTAAGAACTCTATCTTCATAGCTCATTTCTTCTAGCCTTTCTTCTGTATTTTCTTCATTTTGGTCAACATCTCTTCGGTCTCCCTGTTCATCAGATTCATTCCCTCTTTGTGTTCCTTAATTTGCAAGTCACTCACTGAGTTGTTCAATCTATTTCTACATATCCAACATCAATATTTGCATCAACGTGACACCTCCTCTTCCTCTGCCTATTCCTCTACTAGCCATCTTCCTGCTTTGATACCAAATGATGTATCACAAAAGCTTCAGAAACTACAATTAAGAAAAAAAACAAAAAAACATAATGCCAGAATAACAAAACTTCAAATTCTCATTAACTGTGTCCAGCTTACTCGGCCTCTACAATGAAAGAAAAATCCTACTTATTAAAACTCCAAAAATTACCATATTTGGTAGATTTTTCCATTTTTGGTAACTTTCAAAACTCATCCTACGAATCTCAATTTTTCCCAATAAAATTTACCAACTAAGAAAAGATGAATTGCCAACTATCCCACGAAATCAGAAACATGATTCTAGATTTATTACAAAAAGCAAAACTCTAAAAATTTGAAAGAAATAGAAAAATACAATTTTGGAGGCCAAGATGAAATTTAAGGCTCCTGAAAAATGTCAAAACTTCTGAGAAAAATAAGTTGGCTATCCTTGTGGCATCACTATTTTTTTAACAAGCATTAAAATGAGCCATTTTAGAGAATCAATCAACAACTACAAAAATAGATGTTGCACCTCACTGGGTGTGGGCAAGCCCCAATACAAAATCCATACTCACATCTTTCCATGGCTCGATGGGTATAGGTAGAGGTGTATACAAGCCTGCATTTTGGGAGTGACCCTTAGCCACTTGACAGATTCTGCATCTCTCCACATACGTGGTAGTGTCCCTTTTCAACTTTGGCCGATAGTATTTATGTTCAACCAAGGCTATCATCTTCTCCATCCCAAAGTGACTAGCCAAAACACCACTATGAAATTTACCAATAATATTTTCCCTCATGGAACCAGCTAGTATACAAATTTGTTTTCCTCTAAAGAGGTAACCATCATGCAAAAAGTATTCTCCTCTCACGTGATCTGAAAGAATAGTTGTTGGCTCTTTAATCTTCTCTATAATTTCCCAAAAATCATCATCAGCCTCATACAAAACTTATAAGAATTAAAACCCATGACCTCTATTTCCATTACAGTTATTAGTGTAACATGCTAACTTAGGGCACAATCAACTAGATTCTACTTTCTAGACTTGTGCTTCAAAAAACAATTATACCCTTGCAAGAAAGACACCCATTTAGCATGCCTACTATTCAATTTCTTTTTTGTGTTCACATATTTTAAGGCCAAAAGATCTGTAAACAATACAAATTCTTGTGGGACCAAATAGTGCCTCCAATGCCTTAAGGCTTGAACAATAGCATCAAATTCTAAATCATAGGTAGAATAGTTCTTCCTCACATCATTTAACTTTTAACTGGAAAAGGCTATTGGTTTACCTCACTGGCTAAGAACAACACCTATCCCAACATGGGAAGCATCATAGACTAATTAAAATACTTTATCAAAATTTGGAAGTGTCAATATAGGAGCTTCAGTTACCTTATTCTTCAAGAACTTGAAACTTTCTTTAGCATTTGTTGTCCATGTGAATTCCTTTCCTTTCGTACAATCTGTTATGGGCATGATAATACTACTAAAATTTAGAATAAACTTTCTATAGAAGCTTTATAATCCCTGGAAACTCCTAACCCCTATTATTCTAGATGGACTAGGCTATTCTAGGATTACCTTGACCTTTTCTGGGTTCATCTGAACACCATCACCAGAAATGATGAAGCCCAGAAAAGTCAAACTATTTTACATGAATATGCACTTCTTTTAATTTTCATAGAGATTCTCTTTCCTCAGTACACTAACGATGATCCTTAAGTGTTGTAGGTGTTCTCCTTTGTTTTTTCTATAAATCAGCATATCAAAAAAATAAACTACAACAAACTTACCAATGTAGGAACATAATATAGTATTCATCAATCTGATGAATGTACTTGGTGCATTATAAATCCCAAATGGCATAACCATCCATTCATACAAGCCATCCCTAGTCTTAAAAGTTGTCTTCCACTCATATTCTTGACAGATTCAAAGCTGGTGGTATCCACTTCATAGATCAATCTTGCAGAAGTATTTGGCCCCTGTTAATTCACCCATCATATCCTCTATGTGAGGAATAGGAAATCGATACTTGATAGTAATATTAGTAATTTCTCTACTATCAGTACACATCCTCCATGTTCCATCCTTCTTTGGAGTTAGCAATGTAGGAAAAACACATGGGCTCATGCTTTCTCTAAAAAGGCCTTTCTCAATTAGTTATGTTACTTCTTTGTTGAGCTCTGCATGTTGCATTGGGTTCATTCAATAAGCTACTTGATTTGCAAGATTTTCTCTAGGAATAAGATCAATATGGTGTTGTATATCCCATTTTGGTGGGAGACCGTCAGGTAGTTCATTTGGAATAACATTATTAGATTCTTCTAGTATCTTTACTACATCATGTGGTACTATGTTTTCTAGTTCTTCACCTCTTTTTACTACCAATGCATAGAAGCAACTTGTCACCTTCATTTCTTTGACAAAATCCTTTGCAGACAACATGGTCTCATTCTTCCTTTCATCCTTAAGTGGTAAGAGAGTCACTTTAGAGCCATCCTTCCATAAGGTATGTGTATTTTTCTCTCCATCATACATGATCTTTCTATCATACTGCCATGGAATTTCCAACAAAATATTACAAGCATCCATAAGAAGAACATCACACCATATCTCGTCCTTATATATTTTCCCTATAGTAAAACTAACCAAGCATATTTTATCAAAAGTTACCTCATTTTCTTTCTTAAACAATGCAATACGGTAAGGACGAAGATGTTTCTTACATTGCAGATTTAATTTCTCTACCATTTCCTTAGCTATTATATTCTCACAACTATCCCCATCAATAATAACTAGGCGTACCTTTCCAACTAAAGTGCATCTAGTTCTGAAGATGTTGGTTCAAAGCCATGAATCATCAAAGTTATTTTGAGGGACTTCTTCCTTCTCTAGAATGATCAATGATCTCATCATCATGAGATTTTCTCCCACATCTGGTAGGACTTCTTGTTCTTCTCCTACTACTAGAAATTATTGTTGAACCAGGTTCACTCTAGGCTATCCTCCCTGATTTCTTTCTATCGTGTTATAATTTGACCATTCAAAGGCTATGTGTCCTTCTCCACACCTAAAATAAGTGAAAGGCTTTCTCTGGTTTTCCTAGCCTCTTTCACTTTCGTAGCCTCATCCTCTCTAAAACCCCATTCCTCTTTCTTGATTTGGAGGATCTTGCCTAGTGTCTTGAGAAGGCTCTCCTCAACCATTATTAGAACTTCACTGAAATGGAGTTAAGGTACCCCTTCGACCACCTCTATTCCTCTGGATGTATTGCCTATTCTTCTTTTCTTTAGCTTTTAGAGCTAATTGGTAGGCTTCCTCCACACTGTTGACACAATGCATGATTAATTCATCTTGGATGAAGAATTTTAGGTTATTCATATATCTAGCAGCCATTTGCTTATTATTTTCTTGGTGCTCTATGTACATGGACAGCTTCTATAATTCATTTGTATAGTCTTGCACTGAAGACAAGTTTTGCTTCAAATTCTGGAACCTGCAAAAGATGGTTTGTGAATAATCCATGGGTAAGAATTTTTCTTTGAGCTTTTTCTCCATCTATCTCCTTGTCTTAATATTTTCCTTTTCTTTCTATTTCATTCCTTTTGGAAGCGATCCCACCATATCATTGCATGTCCATTTAATTTTGTGCATGCAAACTTTATCTTCTTTTCTTCTATCATAGGCTTCTATTCAAAAAATTTCCCCATCTTGTTTAGCCAGTCTATTAGTTGTTCTGGCCTAAGACTACCAGCATAGTCTCAAATGTCTATCCTAATTGCTTCACTTCTTCTTTCTAAAGCCTCAAAACTCTATTTTCATAGCTCATTTCTTCTAGCCTTCTATATTTTCTTCATTTTGGTTAGCACCTCTTCAGTCTCCCTCTTCATAAGACTTATTCCCTCTTTGGATTCCTTGATTATCCAGTCACTCACTGAGTTAGTAAATCTGCCTCTATAAATCCAACATCAATATTTGCATCGGCGTGACACCTCCTCTTCCTCTACCTCTTCATCACCCATCCATATTCCTACTCTGATACCAAATGATGTAGCCCAAAACCTTTAGAAACCACAATTCAAAAAAAAAACACAATACCAGAATAACAGAACTAAAAATTCTCATTAAGTACGTCCAACTTACTCTGCCTCTACAATGAAATAAAACTCCTTATTACAATTCCCAAAATTACCATATTTGGTAGATTTTTGGGAAAAAAATATTTTTCTATTTTTGGTGACTTTCAAAACTCATCCTATGAATCTTGATTTTTCCAAATAAAATCCCCCAACTAAGGCAAGATGAATTGCCAACTATCCCTCGAAATGAGAAACAAAATTTTGTATTTATTACAAAAAGCAAAACTCTAAAAACTTGAAAGAAATAGAAAAGGCCAATTTTGGAGGCCATGATAAAACTTCAAGCTGCCAAAAAAATTTCAAAATGGCCAAAAAAAGTGCTAGCTAAGTTTGAACTTCCATTAAATCTTCCTCACACATCTTCCTATAAAATTTTAGCCAAAACCCGCATCTGAGTCAAAAGTTATGACCTCTGATTGTTGCTGCATCATTCTCCCCTTCTTTAAAGGAATGCATCTCCTACAAGTGGCTATCTGTGAACTGCTACAACTTTGTGGGATCCTACTTCATTACTTCCCACTCTGAGATCTAGGT
Source organism: Thuja plicata (assembly GCA_018584345.1). Taxonomy (NCBI): domain Eukaryota; kingdom Viridiplantae; phylum Streptophyta; class Pinopsida; order Cupressales; family Cupressaceae; genus Thuja; species Thuja plicata. The sequence continues at coordinate 1,255,727 of MU226059.1, read as the reverse complement.
GCTATCTATCATTGGTAATCCCTCCCACTGAATCAAGTACCTATTGTAATGACCATTCTGTGTGACTGTAGACTGTGTATCTAGAATGTGGGCAATCTTTTCCTTCTTTTTACTTGGAAGGTGGTGATGCCAATCCAACTCATCTCTACTATCTAGCTTAGATAAATTTCCATCAAAGGCATACAAATCAAAAACATTAAACATGAGAGAAATATCCAAATCATCTAATAAACAAACCTCATAAGCATTATCATTGATCTTTTTTAGAATTTGGCAAGGACCTATCATTTTTTATTTTAGCTTATGATATGTGTCAGTAGGAAATCGCTCACATCCCAAGTGCCTCATCACCAAATCACCTATATTAAATAATTTTCTCCTTCTACTGATATCTACAACAACCGTATATCTCTCATGGTTATCCTATAATTTACTCCTCACATCTTGTTGAAGTTGTTGAAGGTGTTCTGCAAATACTTCCCCATCATTGATAATTATATCTTTCACATGAAGTTGTACAAGGTCCAAAATACCCTAAGGATTCTTACCATATACAATCTAGAAAGGATATTTTCTAGTTGATCTATTAAGAGAATTGTTGTAAGAAAACTCGGCGTGAGGAAATTCCAAGTCTCACTGCTTGAGCTTTTCACCAATGATGCACCGTAATAAGTTTCCCAAACTCTGATTGACCACCTCAGTTTTCTCATCAGTTTGGGGATGATAGGAACTGCTAAACTATAACTGTGTTCCCATGTTCTTCCATAAGGTCCTCCAAAAATGACTCCAAAATATAGTATCCCTATCAGCTGTGATATTCTTTAGAATGCCATGGAGTCTAAAAACTTTTGAGAAAAACAAGTTGGCTATCCTTGTGGCATCACTAGTTTTTTTACAAGTAATAAAAAGAGCCATTTTAGAGAATCTATCAACAAATATAAAAATAGAATTTGCACCTCGCTGGGTGTGGGGAAGCCCTAATACATAATCCATACTCATATCTATCCATGGCTTGATGGGTATAGGTAGAGGTGTATACAAGCCTATGTTTTTGGAGTGACCCTTAGCCACTTGATACATTCTGCATCTTGCCACATACTTAGGAATGTCCCTTTTCAGTTTTGGCTAGTAGTATTTATCTTCAACCAAGGTTATATTCTTGTCCTTCCCAAAGTGACCAGCCAAACCACCTCTATGAAATTTGTGGATAATATTTTCCCTCATGGAACTAGCTGGTATACAAAGTTGTTTTCCTCTAAAGAGGTAACCATCCTGCAGAAAGTATTCTCCTCTCACATCATCTAAAACACTAGTTGTTGGACCTTTAATCTTCTCTATAATTTCCCAAAAATCATTATTAGCCTCATACCAAAGTTTAATAGAATCAAAACCAATCACCTTTGTTTCCATATTAGTTATTAGTGTAATACGTCGACTTAGGGCATCAACAACCTAATTCTGCTTTCTATACTTGTGCTTCAAAACAAAATTATACCCTTGCAAGAAAGACACCCATTAAGCATGCCTACTGTTCAATTTATTTTGTGTGTTCACATATTTCAAGGCCAAATGATCTGTAAACAATATAAATTCTTATGGGACCATATAGTGCATCTAATGCCTTAAGGCTTGAACAATAGCATAAAATTCTAAATCATACGTAAAATAGTTCTTCCTCACATCATTTAACTTTTCACTAAAAAGGGTCTATTGGTTTACCTACCTGGCTCAGAACAAAATCTATCCAACATGGGAAGCATTAGAGTCTATTTCAAATACTTTTATCAAAATTTGGAAGTGCCAATATAGGAGCTTCAATTACCTTTTTCTTCAAGAACTTAAAACTTTCTTCAGCATTTACTGTCCATGTGAATTCCTTTCCTTTCGTACAATATGTTATGGGCGTGACTATACTACTAGAATGTTGAATAAAATTTCTATAGAAGGTTTCTAATAGGTGGAAACTCTTGACCCATGTTATTCTGGATGGAATAGGCCATTCTAGGATTGCCTTGACCTTTTCTGGGTCCATCTGAACACTATCTCTAGAAACGACGAAGCCCAAAAAAGTCAAACTATTTTGCATGAATCTGCACTTCTTTAAATTTGTGCAGAGCTTCTCTTTCCTCAGTACACTCAGGATGACCTCAAGTTTTGCAGGTGTTCTTTGTTTTTTCTATAAATCAGGATATCATCAAAATAAACTACAACAAACTTACCAATGTAGCATTATAAAATAGTATTCATCAATCTCATGAATGTACTTGGTGCATTAGAAATCCCAAATGGAATAACCATCCATTCATACAAGCCATCCCTAGTCTTAAAAGTTGTCTTCTACTCATCTCCTTCATGAATTCAAATCTAGTGGTATCCACTTCAAAGATCAATCTTGCTGAAGTATTTGGCCCTTGCTAATTCATCCATCATATCCTCTTTCTAAGGAATAGGAAACTGATACTTGATAGAAATATTATTAATTTCTCTACTATAAGTAGAGATCCTCCATGTTCCACCCTTTTTTAGATTCAACAATGCATGCATAGCACATGGGCTCATTCTTTCTCTAACCAGGCCTTTCTCAATTAGTTATGTTACTTGTTTGTTGAGCTCTGGATGTTGCATTGGGTTCATTCAATAAGTTGCTTGATTAGGAAGAGTTTCTCCAGGAACAAGATCAATATGGTGTAAATACCATTTTTGTAGGAGACCATCACATGGCTAATTTGGAATCACATCACTAAATTATTCTAGTATCTTTACTGCATCACATGGTACTATATTTTCTAGTTCTTCACCTCTTTTTACAACAAATGCATAGTAGCAACTTGTCACCTTCATTTCTTTCACAACATCCTTTGCAGACAACATGGTCTCATTCTTCCTTTCATCCTTAAGTGGTAAGAGAGTCACTTTAGAGCCATCCTTCAAGAAGGTATATGTGTTTTTATCTCCATCATGCATGCTCTTTCTATCATACTGCCATGGCCTTCCCAACAAAATATGACAAGCATCTATAAGAATAACATCACACCATATCTCATCCTTATGGATTTTTCCTCAAGTAAAACTAACCAAGCATCTTTTATCAATAGTAACCTCATTTCCTTTCTTAAACCATGCAATATGGTAAGGATGAGGATGTTTCTCACATTGCAGATTTAATTTATCTACCATTTCCTTAGCTACCATATTCTCACAACTAACCCCATCAATAATAACTTGGCATACCTTTCCACCTGAAGTGCATATATTTATGAAGATGCTGGTTTGAAGCCATGAATAATCAAAGTTATTTTTATCAAATTCTTCCTTTTCTAGAATGATCATCAATCTCCTCATCATGAGAGTTTCTCCCACATCTGGTAGGAATTCTTTTTCTTCTCCTGCTGCTATAAATTCTGGCTGAACCAGGTTCACTCTAAGCTATCCTCCTTGATTTCTTTCTGGAATGTTATTATTTGAGCATTCAAAGGCTCTGTTTCCTTCTTCTCCACACCTAAAACAAGTGAATGACTTTCCCTGGTTTTCCCAGCCTCTTCCACTTTCGTAGCCTCGTCCTCTCTAAAACCCCCTTCCTCTTTCTTGATTTGGAGGATCTTTCCTAGTGTCTTGAAAAGGCCCTCCTCAACTATTAGTAGAACATCCCCAAAATGGAGTTGAGGTACCCCTTCGACCACCTCTATTCCTCTGGATATATTGCCTATTCTTCTTTTCTTCATCTTTTAGAGCTAATTGGTAGGCTTCATCCATACTGTTGACACAATGCATGCTCAATTCATCTTGGATGGAGAATTTTAGGCATTTCATATATCTAGCAGCCATCTTCTCATTATTTTCTTGGTTCTCTATGTACATGGATAGCTTGTAGAATTCATTTGTATAGTCTTGCACTAAAGACAAGTTTTGCTTCAAATTTTGGAACCTACGAAAGAGGGTTTGTGAATAATCCATGGATAAGAATACTTCTTTGATTTTTTTCTCCATCTTGCTCCATGTCTTAATATTTTCCTTTTCCTTTCTAAATCATTCCTTTTGGAGGTGTTCCAACCATATAATTGTATCTTCTTTTAATTTTGTGCATGCAAACTTCATCTTCTTTTCTTTTGTCATAGGCTTCCATTCAAAAAATGTCCCCATCTCGTTTAGCTAGTCTATTAATTCTTCTGGCCTAAGACTACTAGCATAGTCTGAAACGTTAATCTTGATTGGTTCACTCTTCATTCTAAAGCCCTATGAAATCTATTTTCATATCTCATTTCTTCCAGCCTTTCTTCTATATTTTCTTCATTTTGGTCAGCACCTCTCCAATCTCCCTCTTCATCAGATTCATTCCCTATTTGTATTCCTTCATTATCCAATCACTCACTGAGTTGTTCAATCTACCTCTGCATATCCAACATCAATTTTCACATCAATGTGACACCTCCTCTTCCTCTTCCTCTTCCTCTCCCATCCATCTTCCCACTCTGATACCAAATGATGTATCCCAAAACCTTTAGAAACCATAATTCAAAAAAAAAAAAAAAAAACAATGCCAGAATAACAGAACTTCAAATTCTCATTTACTGGATCCAACTTACTCCACCTCTACAATGAAAGAAAACTCCTACTTATTACAATTCTGAAAATTACCATATATGGTAGTTTTTTGGGAAAAACAAATTTTTCCATTTTTGGTAACTTTCAAAACTCATCCTACGAGTCTAAATTTTTCCCAAGAAAATCCCCCAACTAAGGAAAGATGAATTTCCAACTATCCCATGAAATCATAAACACAATTTCTGATTTATTACAAAAAGAAAAACTCTAAAAACTGGAAAGAAATAGAAAAAGCCAATTTTGGAGGCCAACATGGAATTTTCTTTAACTCTTCCTCATGCATCTTCCTATAAAATTTCAGCAAAAACCCACATACGAGTCAAAAATTATGACCTCCGAAAGTTGTTACATCAGTTATCTATTGTTAAACTAGAATATTCCACACCACATCCTTCTCAAAAGTTCCTATTGCTATTTATAATAATTTAATTTGTGGCCTTTCAAAATTCAAGAAGAGATTTCAATAATAATTCAAAAGAGTATTTTATAAAATCCCATCTACTCATTCTTACATGTATTCATATGTATTGCTTCTAAATGATCAAACAAATTTGTAGCTGGATGATCACAAGGAATCCAAGGTTTGACATGGATATAATTAAAATGAGGGAAAAGAAATATTTCTATCTTAACTCATAATTATACTCCCAATCATTACAATATGAAATGAATCTAGAAATATCAATTAGAACAATCAAATAATCCTTAATGGAGTAATTACCAAAACACAAAAGAAAACAAAATGATTTCTCTTGATTACTATACAAAAAACATCACCGTCTCATCATTTGAAATAATTGATGGAAAATGTTAACAAGGGCTTGATCTTATATTACAAAATCCAATACTCAATTAAATATGATGAAACATCTCTTAAATTATTTCCTTAATTAATGATAAGAGGTTTGTGGGAACTATTGGGAAAAATAATAACAAATCTTACTCTCCTCCCTTCCATATCGCATAAAGAGATCAATAGTTGATGAGATCAAAATAATACCTTTTTTATGCACAGTTTAAACTATAAAAACTTTTTATATTTTTATAAATAATTAGCATGGTGATTATATATATATATA
>MU226059.1:1207585-1248706 GCA_018584345.1 Thuja plicata | reverse complement strand
GTAAATATGCAGAGTATACCAATCAATCCAAAAATGCATATGTGAAATGTAAAACAATAAAGTAATAAACCATACACACATAACACAAGGATTTTAATGTGGAAACCCTGTTAAGGGAAAAACCACTAGGACAGGTACCCAAATTTTTCACTCTTCTGAAGTGAGCCCTATTAGGAACCAACCCTATTAAAGGTTACAAACACACTGTTAAGTACGACCTTGTTAGAGGACTTTTATAAATAGGTTGTCACTTAGTATCTGGCATCTATGCTACCACCCTTGAATCAGCCTCTAGACTGTCAATAGGATTTATGATAATCTTACTACCATCCTTGATTCTGCCTCCTTCTTAGACTGTCAATAGGCTTTAGGTAAGACCGATGCTACTATCATGAGTCAACATTTTTGGTAATATATTAGGATATACCTCAATTATGTAAGATAGTTAAGTCCTGCTCTGTTAAGAGACTTAATGCTTCAATGGTTAAACTGAAACACAATGACCTATTTCTAATGCAACTTTGAATTGCAGATATTCAGATCTATTTACGTACATTACCTCTCTGATCAATGTATCAATTCAATTCCTTTTTACTTCACACTTTCTTCTCTATGATACTATGCTTCATTGTTCATCGGTGTCTGCAGAATTCGTTAGCTCTCCCTTAGCTTAATTGATCAGAACTGTATGAATTTTCTCCTTCACCAGTTTATATTCAACATCTTCTATCAATTCACTCCCCCATGTATCTGATTACTTGTGGAAATGAATTATTCTTGTCTCTTATATAAACATGATATTCCTTAATTCTTGATTCTTGGCGTGAAAAACAATCTAGCCAATTTGATTTATGGATTTAACTCCTGATTTATCTTGTAGTTATCTTCTTGCCAGCTGTATAAATCAATTTCTTAATTGTGGTCGAATAAAAAAAATAAAACAATTAGTTAAGTTTATCCTTAAACTCTGCCAGTTAGATATTTTGTAATTTTCTGATCCCTCTGTTTTGTCGGCCAATTCTACAGTTTGTCGCTGGTGACAACTGCCAGTTCCATCGGTGCAACTTCAGTTAGCTTTGATATCTCCATCCGTCAGGCATCATTGGCTCTTTCTCATTAGGCAACACTATTTTCAGCTCATCGGGCTTCACTGTGACTTTTTCTCTATCTTTATCGATGGTGTGCACTCTGTCGGTGTAGTATGTCACTTAGTGAATACTTGACTTTTATGCATTGCTGAAAGCATAACCTCTTTTCCATTGATTCTCTCAAGCCTTTGAAATTATGTACATGATCATATAGATGATATCAAGTTTAGATCAATAACAATACAAACCATTAACTGATTTAATGTATTGTATCATCTTCAACTTAACATTACCAAACATTCAATCAGTTATATGTCAACAATCTCTCCCTTTGGCATTGATGGCAACATACTATATTATCACACTATACTATTTCTAATACAACATGAAATACAATTGTTGAGATTCATCAAATTACCAAATAGTTTGTTTTGATAACTGATAAAAATGCCTGCCTGTCGATAAGCTCTGTATTACCTTAGATTTGATTCTTGCAGCTTTTTGTGTTTCTTCTTCTGATGTATTGTGTCCTCTGTTTGTGTCAATTTCTCTCTTTTGACTTTTCAACTTCTTGATGTCACTATCTTTGATTTGCAACTTTTATACAAATTCTCTCCCTATGGATATGATCTCTCCCTTTATGGAGTAATCTGATAATGAATAGTTTTTGATGATAATATGGATACATTCTCTCCCTTTGAAAACAATGCCAAATAAATATTTTACAAATATCTAATATTCTGTCAAACAATTTCTTCTATCCATAATATATTCCTTGAATTTCCCTTATCCATCATCAATATAAAAATATATTCTGGTGCTTGATTCTGATATATACCTTTCTATATATAGATGTAGCTTTGAAGTTCATTTTCTTCTTGCATCAATCATGAATGATATTCTGATAACATATGTCTGATGTAGCCTTCAGTCCTTTTACTAACTGGTAGACATGGGTTTGACACCTAGTCTTTTTCTCAGGTACTCAAATGTATCCTTGGGCAGTGGCTTGGTGAAGATATCAACCAATTGTTCTTTTGATTGCACATATTCAAGTATGGCCTCTTTTTCTTGAACTTGTTCTCTTAAATAATGATACTTGATGGAAATGTGTTTAGTCTTTGCATGCATGACTGGATTCTTGGAAATATTTATTGCACTAGTGTTATCACAATAGATAATTACTAGTTCTATGATCTTCATATGCATACCTTCCAGCAACTATTTGATCCATGCAATATTTGAGTAGTTTGTAGTAGCAACAACATATTATGCTTCTACAGTAGACTGAGAGATGCATCCTTGGTTCTTGCTAATCCATGTGACAATTCTGTCACCCATAAAGAATGCTCCTCCAGTTGTGCTCTTTTGGTCATCAATATTTCTAGCCCAATCAGCGTCGGTAAATAATTATAATTCAAATTTGCCTTCTCTTCTATACCATAACCCAAATTCCTCAATATTCTTCAGATATCTTAGAATTCTTTTCATAGCAGTTATATGTGATTCCCTGGGGTTAACAGAAAACCTACCAACAATTCCTACTGCATGTGCAATATCTGGTCTAGTGTGTACAACATACATGATTAAACCTATCATTGATCTATATAGAGTCTAATTTACCTATATTGTCTTGTCTTCCTTTGTTAATTTGCATCCAGTAGCCATCGGTGTTCCAAAATCTTCAGAATCTTCCATCTTGAATATTTTCAAGACTTCTTTGATGTATTTGGACTGTGTAATGAAAATACCTTCACTTTGTTGAATGATCTATAGACCAAGAAAGAACTTGATCTCTCCAAACATATACATCTCAAATTATTTTCTCATCTCATTAGCAAATGATTTTTATAGCATATCATTACCTCCCAATATTATGTCATCAGTGAATATTTCAGTAATCAAAGTGTTAGCATTAGTATCTTTTTTCAAATAAAGATTACTGTTTTCACTAGTCCTCATGAATCCAATACTTATTAGATAGGAATGAAGTCATTCATACCAAGCTCTGGGAGCTTGTTTCAATCCATAAAAGGCTTTGTGAAGTGTACATACCATGTTCCTCTTGTCTAGATCCACAAACCCTTCTGGTTTCTCAATGTATACCTCTTCTTAAAGTATTCTGTTTAGGAATGTTGACTTGACATCCATTTGATATACTTTGAATCCTTTGTATGCAGCATAAGAAATTAGAATTCTTACTCCTTCTAGCCTATAAATAGGTGCAAAGGTTTCTCCATAGTCTATACCTTCCTCTTGTGCATACCCCTTGCATACTAGTCTTGCTTTGTTCCTTGTGACTTCTCCATTCTTGTTCAGTTTGTTTTGTAATATCCATTTTGTACCGATGACATTCTTGTCATCTGGTCTTGGCACAAGTGACCATATCTTGTTCTTCTCAATCTATTCAATCTCATCATTCATAGCACTTATCCATTCTTTATTATCTAGTGCAGCATTGAAAGATTTTGGTTCAAACTCACAAATTAAGCAATTTGAGTTTAAAGACTTACTTCTTGTTTTTGTACCAGCTTTCTTATCTCCTATGATCTGGTCCTCTGGATGGTTCCTTCTTACATATCTTGCAAGTATAGGTACAACTCTTTCTATATTAGCTTGATCTTCATTACCTTGTATATTATCTTCATCATTATCCTGACCATCGATAACAACATTCTGACCGTCGGTTGCAACATTCTGTTATTCTAGATTTAAGCACTGTTGCTCAGGTAGAGTTATGGGTTCTTAATATTATACAAACTTTTTGTAGTCCCCTGGTTCTTTTGTGCTTTCTAGCTCATTCTTTTCTGCAAATTCATCAATCTTCACATTTGCACTTTCAACTATTTTGTTAGAAGCCTTGATTAGACATTTAAAAGATTTGTTTTTGGTAGAATACCCCAGAAAAATACCTTCATCACTTTTGGCATCAAGCTTTCCATTTCTATCATCTTTCAAGACATAACATTGACTTCCAAATATTTTGAGGTAACTTACATTGGGTGTTTTACCATACCATAGCTCATAAGGAGTCTTCTTTGATTCCTTCAATTGTACTATGTTAAGTGTATAAACAACAGTGCTAACAGCTTCTCTCTAGAAGATTTGGGTGATGTCCTTCTCTATCATCAGTGTTCTTGCACAATCAACTATTGATTTGTTCCATCTTTCAGTAATCCCATTTTGTTGTGGTGTTCTTGGTGCAGAAACCTATCTTTTTATACCATGCTCATTACTAAAATTAGTGAATTCATCTGATATAAATTATCCTCCTCTATCTGATCTCAAAAATTTCAGATCCTTACCACTTTGTTTCTCTACCATAGCCTTATACCATTTAAACATCTTGAATGCTTCAGATTTTTATTTTAGAAACATGATTGTCATCATTCTAGAGTATTCATCAACAAAGAGAATAAAATATCTATCTCCATAATAGCTCTTTATCCTCATAGGTCCACATAAATCAGTATGGACTAATTCTAGAATATCATCAGATGTATGGGTTTTGCTTTTGAAAGTAGACTTTGTCATTTTACCTTTTTAACAATTTTTGCACATGATGTTGTATGGCTTTGTCATCGTCGATAAGCCTCTTACACTTCTTTTCCTACTTATTTTGATCATGTTGTCAAAATTCACATAACACAACCTTTTGTGCCACAGCCATATGTCTTCATTTCTAGTCATCAAGAAAGTGGGGTTAGTATCATTTAGATAGAATAAGTTACCTTTGGTCTTTTCACCAGTACCAATTAGTTTTCCTAATTCATTGAAGATCTTTGCCTTCTTGTTCTCAAATGCTACTTTGTGACCTAAATTATTTAGCTGAGAAACACTCAACAAATTATAATTCAATCCTTTTAACCAATAAGCATTTTCACATTTAATCAGGTTATTCAGCATTATTGTTCCTTTACCCTCAATTTGACAAGGTGTATCATTTCCCATTCTTACTGTACCACCTTTATAGTATTCAAAAGTATTAAACTTTTCTTTGTCACCAGTCATATGGTGAGTGCAGCCACTATCTATAATCTAGATATCATTCTTACTAATCTTAGATATGAGTGCATTTTCTTCATACATTTCATCTTCATCTAAATCATCCTTCATAGCTACAAATACTATCTCAATATCATCATCTGGTTTGGTGTCAGTATCTTCATCTTTGCAAGTAGCTAGATAGCTAGCCTTCTTGCCTTTGTCCTTGTAGTCTCGGGTATCACTTATTTCTGATCATTGATAACCTCTGTAATCTTTTTTATCACCTTTGTCAGATTTCTTCTCAAAAGATCTGTTATCACTTCTGTCATCTTTTCTTTTGTTAGGACATCTTGCAACAAAGTGTCCAATCTCTTTACAATTGAAACATACAAGTGGTAACTTGCCTTTGTATTTTCCTTTGCCTCTTTGCATTCTTCTTGACATGAGTGCTTCTATTTCATCTAGATCTTCTTCTTCACTTTCTCTTTCACTATCTCTTCTAGATGAGTGTCTCTGACTAGATTTGCTTATTTTATAGAAGACTTAAATGTAGACTCTAAACTTGGTAAGACACTGTTATCAAAATTATTCATCTCAAATGAAATCAGTCTACCAATCAGGCTATCAAGAGGGACTGTATTATTTTCTACTACTCTCATTTCTTGAATAGAAGAGACTCTAATAGCATATATAGGAAATAAGGTTGTTAAGGTTTTACTTACCACTGTCTCCTCTTCAAGTGTACCTCCAACACCTCATATAGCGTTGACTACTTCTTTTATTCTTATGCTGTAGTGAGTGATGTTTTCACCTTCTTTCATTCTAAGATCATTAAAATTTCCTCTAAGGCTTTCTACCTAGGCTCTCACAACATTTGTATCACCTCCATGTACAAGCTTTAGCTTATCCCACATTGTCTTTGCATTTTTGCAATCTTTGACATCCTCAAATTCAGCATTAGAGAGTGAGGCAAAAAGCTCTATAACCATGTAGTTATGTTCATTCTTTACTCTCAATTCATCTACCATCAATGGTCCTATAGGCAACACATATTCAGTATCTAAGTATTGAGTAATATCATTGCCAATAACTTATAAGTGGAGTTTTATTCTGCTTCTCCATGAAGCAAAGTTGTCTTTGTTCAACTTGGGCACATCTCATCTATTCATCTTGTCATCTTTACTTAGGTCTTTAAACCTTCCTTCTAAGAACACAAGATCTCATACCAATTGTTAGTAATAAGTGAGAGGGGGGGGTGAATCAGTGGCCTCAAAAATTTATCCTTTTAAACTTTAAACCACCAATCAATACACCTTAGATTATTAGGTCCCTACAAGATGTATGCCTTTGAAATACTTCAAATAATTAACTGTATGTCAGTTTACCTTGTCTGTCCTTATTCTCCTTGATTACTGATAAGCAGTAAACCTTATTTACTGATACTCAGTAAATATGCAGAGTATAGCAATCAATCCATAAATGCATATGTGAAATGTAAAACAATAAATTAATAAACCATACACATATAACACATGGATTTTAACATGGAAACCTTGTTAAGAGAAAAACCACTAGGACCGGTACCCCAAATTTTCACTCTTCTGAAGTGAGCCCTGTTAGGAGCCAACCCTGTTAAAGGTTACAAACACATTTTTAAGTGTGACCTTGTTAGAGGATTTTTATACATAGGTTGTCACTCAGTATCTAGCATCTATGCTACCATCCTTGAATCAGCCTCTAGACTATCAACAAGCTTTACGCTAATCTTACTACCATCCTTGAATTAGCCTCCTTCTTAGACTGTCAATAGGCTTTAGGTAAGACCGATGCTACTATCATGAGTCAACCTTTTTGGTAAACTGTTAGGATATACCTCAATTATGTAAGACGGTTAAGTCCCACTCTATTGAGAGACTTAATGCTTCAATGGTTAAACTGAAACACAATGAACTATTTCTAATGCAACTTTGAATTGCATATATTCAGATCTATTTATGTACATTACCTCTCTAATCAATTTATCAATTCAATTCCTTTGTACTTCACACTTTCTTCTCTATGATGTTGTGCTTCACTGTTCGTCGGTGTCTGCAGAATTCTTTAGCTCTCCCTTAGCTTGATTGATCAGGACTGTATGAAGTTTACCCTTCACCAGCTTCTCTTCAGCATCTTCTATCAATTCACTCCCCAATGTATATGATTGCTTGAAGAAATGAATTATTCTTGTCTCTTATATAGGCATGATATTCCTTAATTCTTGATTCTTGATTCTTGGCATGAAAAACAATCCAGCCAATTTGATTTATGGCTTTAACTCCTGATTTATCTCATAGTTATTTTCTTGCTAGCTATATAAATCAATTTATTAATTGTGGTTGAATAAAACAAATAAAACAATCAGTTAAGTTTATCCTTAAGCTCTGCCAGCTAGATATTTTCTCATTTTCTGATCTCTCTGTTCTGTCAGTCAATTCTGTAGTTTGTCGCTGGTGACAACTATCAGTTCCATTGGTTTAACTTTAGTTAGCTTCGGGATCTCCGTCTGTCGGGCATCATTGGATCTTTCTTACCGGGAAACACTATTTTCATCTCATCGAGTATCACTATGACTTTTTCTTTGTCTTTATCGATGGTGTGCACTCTGTCAGTGTAGTCTGTCACTTAGTGAATACTTGACTTTTATGCATTGCTAAAAGCATAACCTCTGTTCCCTTTATTCTCTAAAGTCTTTGGCATTATGTACATGACCGTACAGATGATATCAAGTTGACATCAATGACAATACAAAACATTAACTAATTTAATGTCTTGTATCATCTTCAACTTAACATTATCAAACATTCAATTAGTTATATGTCATCAGAGTTAACACTACAGTGCCAAGTTAACACTGATGTCGAGTTAACACTGATGGTGACTTAACACGGTAGTGCCAAGTTAACACTAATGCCAAGTTAAAACTGATGTTGAGTTAACACTATAGCCAAGTGAACACTGTAGCTTGCCCAATACTACAGCTCAGCTTGCATTACTGTTGCTCGGCAATATTCAGTCATAACAGCCTGTGAAAAGCAGATCTTGTCTTTTATGGATAGTATGGTTAGTGTAACGGTTCTTGAAGAGATTCTTGCAAATGAGTGGACCGTTAGGGTTGTTTCCTATGAGAGGATGGTTACTAATAACATCCAGAGCATTCATTTTTGGGGATCTAGAGAGTAGAAACTGTAGAAGAAGAGAAACTATAGGAAAGTTAGAGATTTGCAGATTATTGTACTATCTTTTTTTGTTTCCAGTAATGAGAATTTGTAGATAGTGTGTTTAGTGGATATCAAACTTCTTTGTTCATTTTGCATGAAAGTATATTATTTACTTTATTTTCTATTTTATAAGTTTTTAGTTCTTCACCCATTTTGGGTTCTAACCATTAATGGCCCCTCGAGAGTCCTAAATCCATGGTGAGAATCATGGGTTGGGATGGAACTCAAGAGGAGCCTTTGTACATAGTTTCCTTTTTGTTTTCTATAGGAGAAGCAAAAACAAAGAGTCTGGAGATCTTACCTCTAGGTGAGCTTGGTAATAGTCCAACTAGGGAAGAGAATAAAAGCAATGTTCTGAGAACATTGATTGAGTGAGAAGAATGAATCTATTTGTGTAGGTTCAAAAAGAAGAAGATGAAAAGAATTTTGATGGGGACTGAGTCTTGAAGAGGAGGTAAATTTGAGAGTGACTTACCTTAGATTGGGGTTGTGAACACCCTAAGGGATCTAGGAAAAAGATCTTAGAATAGAGCCAAGTTGGTTCTATAGCAGCAACAAGACTTCCGTCCACATTAGATTGGTATTAGAGCCCTAAAATATTTGGGTGTATTTTTTTTTTTTTGGATGTTATCTACAGAAACGTCTGTCAACTCATCCAAGATGGTGACCAATGTGGAACTCGCAAAAGATGTGGAAGAGAAAAAGGAGGAGAATAGACTCCTGAAGGATTAGTTAGCTAAAATGGTGACTAAGTCAGAAGAAGTATAGCTTAGAACATCAACATTCAGTGAATAGATGAGAGAAGCTGATGGAAAGGGTAAAGTATTGGCAGAGGAAGACATTATTCTAGAGCCATACCATGTGCTTCAAGAAGATCCATTCTTGAAATCATTGAAGGCAATGAGTGGTAAGTCCTTAGATGGTGTGCCTCTATTTAGTGTTAAGATGGAACTAGAATTAATCATGGAATGGATAGAAGGTCTTGAAAATCACTTTGACTATGATAATGTGACCAAAGCTCAAAAAGTAAGAATAGCCAAGACAAGGTTGAGAGGAACTACTCTTACTTGGTGGAAGTTTCTCCAAGATGAGAGGGAAAAAGAAGGAAAGAACCCCATAACCAGTTGGAAAGGTATGGTGGCCAAGATGAAGGAAACTTACCTTCCTGATGATTATGTAGTGAAGTTGCACAAAAAGAGATAGAATCTGAGACAAAAATATTTAGAATTCAGTTCCTACACCAAATAATTTCACAAACTATGCTTAAGGTCACATGTGATGGAAGAAGAAAGCCTGAAAGTGGCTAGGTACTTGAATGGTCTCAAGTGGAGTATCCAAAAGGAAATTAGTCTCTTAATCCCCAAGGCTATACACCAATGTTACCAAATAGCCCTCAAAGTGGAGGAAAAATTCAAGAAGAAGAAAGATTCAAATAGCAGAGGAAGAGGAAGAGACAACAGAGGTCATAGAGGAGGATATGTAGGAAGAAATCAGACTGAGTCCAAACTCACTGAGAATCAAGGAGAGTTCAGTAATACAAGATGTGGTTATAACCATGGAAGAGGTTCTAATAGTAGTTCAAGAGGAAGCACTAATAACCAAGGTAGAGGATCTTATTTCTCTTCAATGAAGTGTTACAACTATCAGCAATTTGGACATCCTGCATATCGGTGTCCTTAAAAAGGTTCTACTTCTCAAGGAGGTGGAAAAAGGGTTAATTATGTCCAAGAAGAATCAAGATGCAGCAACAAGCCATCTAAGGTACCATTATAATTAGAATAAAGTGAGAACCTCATGATAAGGAGGACCTTAATCAGAGAGCCAAGCAAAGAGGAACAAAGCCAAAGGAGAGCACTCTTTAGAGTGAAGTGCAAGATTATAGGAAAGGTGTGTAGAGTCATTATTGATTCAGGCTCAACTGATAATATAATTAGTGAAGAAGCAGCTAGCAAATTCAATTTGAAAAGGATTCCACATGACAATGGAACCAAGAATGCATACTCATTAAAGAAAGATGGAGTGACTTTCAAAATTCAGTCACTAATAGAAGAAGGAGAGCTGAAAACATCAAGTTCAAGTGTGCTCATGGTTGGTGAGAAGGATTTATTGAAGACTCTAGAAGAAGGAGAAGGAGTTGGTTTTGCTTTAGTATTGAAGCCAAAAGATGAAGTTGCTGTCAAGAAATCAAAGATACCAAAGGAGGTAAAAGAAATACTTGAAGAGTATAAGGATGTTGTGAATGATAGCCAGCCCACTCCCCTACCCCCTAAGAGGCTTGTTAGCCACAAGATTGACTTCATACCATGAGCTACCTTACCCAACAAAGCTGCCTATAAGATGACCCCTCAATAGAATGAGGAAATAGACAAGCAAATCAGAGGGTTATTAGACCAAGGCCTAATTAGAAAGAGCATAAGCCCATGTGTAGTCCCTACTATTTTAGCACCTAAGAAGGGAGGAGCTTGGATACTTTGTATTTATTCTAGAGCCATAAATAGAATCACCATTAGGTATAGGTTTTCAATACCCAGAATTGAAGACCTAATGGATTGTTTATGGGAGGCAAAGTACTTCAGCAAGATTGATCTTAAGAGTGGCTACCACCAAATCCAGATAAACGAAGGAGATGAATGGAAGACAGCCTTCAAAACTATAGAAGGTTTGTATGAATGGCTTGTAATTCCATTTGGGTTGTCTAATGCTCCCTTAACTTTTATGAGGCTTATAAATGAGGTATTGGTAGAATGTATTGGTAAGTTTGTTGTTGTCTACCTAGATGACATTTTAGTTTTCACCAGAAATAAGGAGGAGCATATTAGGCATTTGAAAATTGTTTTCAAGAAATTGCATGATGAAAAGATAATGATCAATTTGGAGAAGTGTGACTTCATGAAGCAGGAGCTGGTGTATCTCGGTTCTGTTTTGTCATGGGGTAACCTAAAAATGGACCAAGAAAAGGTGGATGCCATTCTAAATTGGCCTACTCGTAAGCCTACAACTGAGGTGAGAAGTTTCGATGGTTTAGCTCAGTATTACAGAAATTTCATTAGACATTTCAGTGGAATTTATGCACCTATGTTAGACACCATTAGAGGTGGGATGAAGACAAAGTTTCAATCGACACCACAAGCTAACAAAGGGTTTGAAACACTCAAGGAGAATATTGTAGAGTTTCCTACTCTAGTTCTTCCAAGATTTGATAAGTTGTTTATAGTAGAATGTAATGCAAGTAACGTGGCCATTGGGGCTATCATAAGCCAGGAAGGAAGAGCAGTAGCTTTCCATAGTGAGAAGCTAAATGATGCAAAGAAGAAGTACTCTTCTTATGACTTAGAGTTGTATGCTCTAGTCAAAGCACTCAAGAAGTGGAGGCACTACTTTCTACCAAAGGATTTCATAGTGCATACTAATAACCAAGCTCTCAGCTTCCTTAACTCTCAAAACAAACTTAGCAGAAAAAACATGAAGTGGGTGGATTATCTACAAGCCTACACTTTCAATATCAAGCATAAAAGGGGAGTACAGAACAAGGTTTCTGATGCATTAAGCAGAAGGCTGCTCACAGTCCAAGAAGTTCAGCTACAAATCATAGGTATTGATAGCTTCAAAGACCTATATGCTAAAGATGAAGATTTTTCTCAAATCTACAAGGTATGCAAGGAGTTTAAAAACAACTTTCATAGTGAGTTTTCTGAATATACTTTGCAGAATGATTTGTTGTTTAAAGGAGGTAAAAATTTTGTTCTGAAAGGGTCTATGAGAGACAATTTGGTTGAAGAAAAACATAATGGAGCACTTAGTGGTCATTTTGGAGTCAGTAAGACTCAAGAGCTAGTCACTAGGTTCTAGTTTTGGCCTAGAATGAATAGAGATGTTAGACAACATGTTGAGAGTTGTGTAGTGTGTCAAAAAGCAAAGGCCACATCTTCTAATGCAGGTCTTTATTAGCCACTTCCAATCCCAACCAAACTATGGGAATGCATAAGCATGGATTTTGTAGTTGGTTTGCCAAGGACAAGGCATGGATATGACAGTATTTTTGTTGTTGTAGACAGATTTAGTAAGATGGCACATTTCATACCATGCAAGACTATCCATGATGCTTGTAACATTGCTCATCTATTTTATAGTGGAGTGGTGAGGATACATGGAATCCCACTCAGTATTGTTTTAGATAGAGATAGCAAATTCATGAGCCTTTTTTGGAAGACCTTATGGCAAAATCTCGGTACTAACTTGTCTTTTGGATCTTCCTACCATCCGCAGATAGATGGCCAAATAGAGGTGGTCAATAGAAGTCTTGGTAACTTATTGAGATGCATCACAAAGGAGTATGGTCAAGCATGGGACCAACTAAATTGACAAGTTGAATATGCATCCAATGATATAGTGAATAAATCAACTAGTAAGAGTCCTTTTGAAATAGTTTATGGTTTTCACCCAAGAGGGATTTTTCAGCTTAGAGAATTGAGGAAAGGAATGCATGGTAGTGGATATGCTGAGGAATTTTCTCATTCAATTAGGGAATTCCATGAAAGTGTGAGAAAGAACTTGATTGAAAATGCAAAAAAGGTAAAGCAAAAGGTGGATGCAACAAAGAGGGATGTTGAGTTTCAGATTGGAGACTTTGTGATGGTACACTTGAATAAACATAGACTGTAAAAAGTTTTTCCTCACAAACTAAAAATGAAGAGGCTAGGTTTGTGTAAGATACTTGCAAAGTATGGAAACTATGCATGCAAGGTGGAGCTTCCTAAAGACATTGGGTTGTCACCGGTTTTCAACATTGCGAATTTGATAGAATACAAAGGACCAATTCAAGATGCTGATCAGAACCTTCAAGAGGTAATACAAGAGGTAAAAGATCTAAAATTAACCCCTACTCCATCTATGATAGATGAAAAGATACTAGACTCAAGGGTCTACTAGAAGACTAGGAACATAGACTACATGGAGCACCTTGTCAAATGGCAGGGAAAATAAGATGCTGATGCTACTTGGATCAGAGAGATAGACTTCAAGAGGTTGGGCATTGATCCAAACATGCTCAATCCAAGGATAGATTAACCTTTCTTTTGTCTAGGGGAGTATGGTGTAGGAGCACACCTAGCTCAAACCCTTAGCTCTTTATTTCTGGCATGTACTGACTCTATCCAAGTCAGGAGAGATTGTGTGGACCTTAGAAGGTCATTTTTTTTATTTCCCTAAGATGGATATGAATAGGTCAATCCATGTCTAGATAGGTTTCTTAGTTTGTTTCCTTTAGTTGTGTGTGTATGCGAGGTAGTTTAGAAGCCTCTGGAAATCCAACCAAGGCATCAGGAACTTTGATAAGTTGCTTGGTTAACATTGTAGTGCTAAGTTAACACTGTAGTGATCAGTTAACACTATAGTGTCGAGTTAAAATTGATGCCGAGTTAACACTATAGTGCTGAGTTAACATTGAGGATGAGTTAACACTGATGCCGAGTTAATACTGTAGCTGAGTGAACAATGCAGCTTAGCCAATAATGTAGCTCGGCTTGCATTACTGTTACTCAGCAATATTTTGTCGTAACGGCCCATGAAAAGTGGATCTTGTCTTTTATAGATAGTATGGTTAGTGTAATGGTTCCTGAAGAGATTCTTGCGAATGAGTGGACCATTATGGTTGTTTCCTATGAGAGGATGGTTACTAATAACATCTACAGCATTCATTTTTTGGGATATAGAGAGTAGAAATTGTAGAAGAAGAGAAGCTATAGGAAACTTAGAGATTTGCAAATTATTGTACTATTTTTTTTTTTTTCTAGTAATGAGAAGTTATAGATAGTGTTTTTAGTGGATATCAAACTTCTTTGTTCATTTTGCATGCAAGTAGATTAGTTACTTTATTTTCTATTTTATAAGTTTTTAGTTCTTCACCCATTCTAGGTTGTGACCATTAATGGCCCCTCGAGATTCCTGAATCCATGGTGAGAATCATGTGTTGGAATGGAACTTGAGAGGAGCCTTTGTACATAGTTTCCTTTTTGTTTTCTATAGGAGAAGAAAAGTAAAGAGTCTGGAGATCTTACCCTAGGCAAGCTTGGTAATAGTCCGGCTAGGGAAGAGAATGAAAGCAATGTTGTGAGAACATTGATTGAGTGAGAAGAATGAATCTATTTGTGTAAGTTCAGCAAGAAGAAGATGAAAAGCATTTTGATGGGGAGTGAGTCTTGAAGAGGAGGTAAAGTTGAGAGTGACTTACCTTAGTTTGGGGTTGTGAATACCCTAAGGGATCTAGGAAAAAGATATCAGAATAGAGAAAAGATAGTTCAATATAATGTTCAATTATGTTTGAACCCTTCTAGATGTTAGGTCTGATTAGCAGGAAATATTGTAGATTTAAATTCATATAAGATGATGCATATTTATATCCCACTAGATAGATAGATTAAAATTTATTTATTATTCAGTTCATAGGATTTATTTCAATTTTAATTTGTAAGAAGAAACCATGTTTTAAGTACTCATGGGGGACAATTTTACACTAATATCTAATTGATCGAAAACCATGCTAAGATTTGACTAGAGGAAGAGAAGGGACCAGTAAACTGAAGGAGGTGATCTTCTATTCATTTGTTTTCATTATTTTAATTCATGATCATGCATTTTGTTGTGTCTTAGGCTTTATATTTCATTGAATTTATTTCTATGTTTCAATATTTTTATAATCAATAGACTAATGAGGAGGAATGTTGGTTGTGACTTTGTTGAAAAAATGTTTACTGAATAGAATGTGTAATTTAGGAATAAGATACCATAAATATTTTTCTAATTTCCTAGAAGTGTAACTAGACTCATTTCCAATAATTAGAATAATTAGAACAATTCACAATTATAGAATTTTGATTTCTCAAAGTTTAGTAGTTCATTTCCGATTAATGTTTAGTTGTTTTAATTTTGAGTTAGAATTCCACAAGAAGTCTCAACTAAATTATGTTCAATTTGTGGAACAAATTGATCTTTCTGAATCAATAATTTCTTTAGGAGTAAGATCTATTTAATTTTGAGGCATTAGTTAGAAGTAAAAGAACCCTTTAAGTTTTTCTAAGTAGGTAGAGGAAGAACTCTCGAAACCTCCTAGGGGAGCATGATCTAAAAACCAAAGCAAAGTATTAGCAATCATTATAGCAAACAATCTTTGGACATACCTAATTTGATAAATTCATAAACTAAATGATTCAATTTGTGGCAAAAATTACTTTTCCCAACATTTTTAGCATTTTTTTTGAGGAATAAAAGATATGTTTGCTAAAATTTGAAACCTTAAGTGTTGATAAAGACTGCAATTTTAACTATTGATGACATGAGCCATAGATCCATTTGGTAGACTTCTTCAAGGAAAATTTTCCAACTGTTTGGATAATAAACAATCCGATATATATGAAGAACAATAGGAAAATACCAAAGAAGAGGAAATAGAATAATAAATCAAACAAGAACAACCAATTAGAAAAAAAGAACCTTTACAAAAAAGAAACATGAGGGATAGAAATTATTATAGTGACCCTCGTAGTAGGACATTTTATTATCCTATTAATATATTTTGGGATAATATAAAGGTATGTACTGAGAGGGGATGGGTGAATCATGGCCCTTAAAAATTGTGAAACAAATATTTTTAATCAAATATTCTGATATAACCGACTGAGTAGATAACCTTCACCAAACATGTAATGGCACTGCTAAAATGTAAATGCATGTAATGTAAACAATAAACATACATCAAATTTAAGTACACATGACACTAGTATTTTGGTATCACATAAAATCCCTGTTATAAGGTAAAAACTATTGTGGGGATGAGACCCACAAAACTTCACTACTGGACGAAATAAAGTAGCTTGTTAAAGCTTATAAAGATTGATCACTTCTGGTGAACTTACCCTCTTAGGAGTAACAAAAAGATTGATTAGCTCTACCTTATGTGAGGATTTTGCAACACAAAGTATGTGTGCACTTGGTTAAGAGATTTATGCAAAGATGGTTAAGTCTACTCTGTTAGGATATTTTGGGATTGTTACAATTTTCAAAGAGTAACAAAGTTGTGTGATCTTAACATATTACAATCTCTATATTGTGAATAAAGATTCTTTAAGTGCATATAAATCTATCACCTTACAATGAATGATAATACCTTCTTCTCTACTCGATAGCCTTGCCTCTGTTCTAAAAACTTAATGCTTCAAAGTAGTCCTTGTCCTAAAATAACCTTGTCTGATCTCTGATATCTGTAGTATGGTGGCTACTTGATCATTGCTTGATCAACATACATTACAAAATTGACATCATAAAATTACATATATCAAAATTATTGACCTAATTAGGGTTTTACAATATCTTTCAAAACCTAAGATCAATGGTGTACAACATCTACCTTGATCATCGAAACGTAGGTGATATAAATAATTAATGTTGTGAATCTGTAATTAATGTTCTCCTCGATCATTGTAAACCTTTATCCATCTCAGAAATAAGTTGTTACCTAGATTGGTGTGCCATTACAAATTTTTATGTGACCACTGGTTCACTTAGTAAATATTATCTTTTGGGGCTCAGTTTTCTGAGTGTATCTCGGTGCATAGTGTGTGCCCGGTGTACACCGCTGCTTGGTAAAGTCTATCTGCTAGGTAATCACTACATTTAGTTAACTTTACATGTGATTAGTGCACTCGGTAAACTCTGCACTTTGGTGATCATACTACCTAATCTCTCTGTCACTCTGTTACCGACTAGGTATTTGAATGCTTTAATACTAAAGAAAATCTTCAAAACTCATTTGGATTAACATTCTCCCCCTTTGGCATTAGTATCAAAAAACTTGTATATGTAGATGTAGCATATACACAATAACTTATACATGTAGTGAGTCCCCCTTTTTTACATGCTTAGTAAAGGCATATGTTTTTCCCTTATGTTCCCCCCTTTACATATATACATATGTTTTCCCCCTTTTTTAAATTAATGACAAAAAGTATAAACTTACAGCTTGTCAAAAATGTTAGGATGGGCCTTCTAGAGATTTTCCATTAACTTTTCTCATTCCTCCTTTAGATGCTCAAGGGTCAAAAGCTTTAGGTTCAGTTGAGCATGCATATAATATATTCTCTGAGAAACTGATAGTTCCGGGGTGGAAATCAAGTTCTTTTCCAGTATCACATGCTTTTTTATCATAACGAAATGCGGTAGTAACATAGCCTATAGCTCAGTTACATGTTCTCTAATTTTTTCCTCTTCCATTTTTTAGTTCAAGTCTCAATGACTGAGTTTGTAGAACCTTCGTGTAATGCATCTGCAATGCATGTTTCTTGGTTGAAATATTTTTAGAACTCTCTTTTAGATCTTCATCTAATTGCTTCATCTTTTCACTAAGCTGGGTAGTGAAGATATATGATCTGCATAACTTCTCTAGAATTGTAAGGGCATCATTTATAACATTTTCTAAACTGGTTACAAGTTCTGGCAGAGTTACCTTGTTTACTACCATAGCTTGGTTGATCTTCTTAGTAACCTTGTACTGAATCTTCTTTTATTCTTTCTCTTCTAATTCATGCTTGGCATCAATGTCTAGATAATTTATTGCCTGATTTAGTAGTGCAAGTTGATCAATGATGGGGGTTGATTCATTGATTATTGTGTCAGTAACAACTTGTTGTAAAATCACCTTTGTAGCTTCTAAAACTTGTGCATTTTTAATTTCTTTCCTTAGTTTATCTTGTGCTTCTTTTCAGGTGCATAACTCGCTATATTTCCTAAGTGACTCAGGATCAAGTGTCTTTGGATCATAGTCAAGGATTTCTATGATATCATCTAAAGTTACTACATCCTTTCTCCCTTTCTTATTTTTCTTCTTCTTCCCTTGTACACTTGTTGAAGGAGATAGTTTTAGTGACAATTGAGCCTTTTTCTTAGTTTCTTTCTTTTGTGGCTTGGTGGGTGTGATGCCTTGTGAAGGTGCCTTGGTAGCTTACTTGGTGTCAGTAGTAGGAGTCTTTACAGTCATTTCTTCTCTACCTTCAACTTTTTTTGTAGCATCAAATATTTCTTTAGGTGCATCACCTTGTATTTTTTTCTCTAGTATTCTTAGTCTCTTTACCTTGTGTATCACCCTTGTCTTCAATTGTGTTTGTGACCTGCTCCAGTGTTTTCTTTTATGCTTCATTCTCAATGCCAATATCTTGTACCAGAATGGGCAGATTACTTGACCTACCATTGCTCAGGTGACCTCTGTTGTATCTATTTCATCTAAGGTCTTGGTAGCTCTAATTAGCATGTCACCTTCTTTTACGTTATCATCAGGATCACCTTCAATGATTTCATTTATTGTGATCTATGGATGATTTAGATTAGTTAAGAGTTTAGGAATTCCATCAAATAAAGTATCAACTACTGCATCATCAATATATTTTTTTTGTGCTCTATCAATGTCCTTTGGTATTGAATGTAGATGTAATGTCATTGGTTTCCTCAATTTCCTCGGTTGAATTCAGCAGATTTTTCCAAATCTTGGTGCTCTCTTCATTAACTTCCTTAAGATTCCCTTGAATTATATTCAATGTTATTTCTTTCTTAGGGAAATTCATGCCATACTATTGCATAATATCATGAATTTTTTCTATAGTTTAATCAGCCTTAAGTAGAGTGAAAGCTGCCTTTCTCATATGTTTCTCGCTGTTGAGGGTATACGTCCATCAGGATGATATTTTATCATACAATTCTGACTGAATGTAAGTAGAGAATTCAACAAGGACTTATTTGAAATTGATCATCATACCTATGGTATCTTCTTCTAGTTTTTCCTTATTCTCAGTAGTCAGAACTACATAAGTGTGTACCTTATGATGTCCTAACCTTTAGGTTGTTGTGATTTCTTCAGCAATTTCATCAATAGTCTTTGTTGCTTTGTTTTACACAACCTTAAATTAATTAGTATTTCATCAGAATCATCCTTTTGATCCTTATTCCTTACATATTTCTTTCTCTATCTTGGTGCTATAGTCTTCAACTTCCTTTTCTAATAAGTGAATTTTGGTGATGGTATTGTAATCATTGCAACTCCTTCCTTTAAAGGTGGTAAATCAGTTGTCATCAATTGTGATCTTGTCCTTGGTAGAGACTCAGTCTTTATGACTTTACCATTTTTTTCCTTAGGTGCCTTAACTTGTGCTTCATCGGACTCGATGGCATCAACATCTTGGTTGGGTTCTTCATCTTTACCGACTAAAGTCTGTTCCTCGGTAACATTAAAGGACTTATCAAATTATTCATCAGTGATAGAAAATTCTCTTATTATGGTTTTAACTATCTTGGTCTTCTTCCTACCCATCTTTTCAACTTGGAGTCCAATTGAGATTCTGGTCTGAGCTTCCTTAAATGTGCCAAATCTCATGGCAGATTTTTCAACTGGTTCGTTAAGTAACTTATCTATAGCTTTGGAAGATAAATCAATAGCTAGTTCATATTCCATCAGAGGTAGCCATGTTGTCCTTGGTTGTACTACCTTGATAAGAGTAGTGTCAGTGTCAACTACGAAACATGTTTCATCCTTGTATTTGTCTACAAACTACATTTGTATTCTAGATCTCTTTTCCATACTAGCTTTGAACTTTGCAAAATATTCATTCATAATAGGTTCAAATTTTGTCCCTAGAATTGTAAGAAAGTCACCAATTTGTAGTGTAATCTGTCGGTCTGTCTTCCATTTCATATTACCAATGGAGGGAAAAATGTTTTGAAAATAGGAGAATGTACATAACAAGAGAGAACCAAACTTACATGTATTAGATGTGGTTGATTCGGTTTTTCTCATGTTCTCTTCTAGTTTCCTCTGCAACAACTTGGCTAGGTCAAGGTCTAAACCCTTCTTTACAATCTTGTATGCTATGTCAACAGATCCACATGAAACATTGTTAGGTCTACTCAACTGGAACATATTTTATCCAATAACATACGCACCAAACAAAAGTTTATGATCACCAATGGAATTGATCAGTAGACCTCTACCATCCCAATCAGTTCCAATAATCTTTTTTATTTTAATTCTCTGTGGGTGCCTTAGGGATTTTAATTTATCTGATGTAGGATATCCAGGTACTGCATGTATCACATCCTTGCTGATCTTTTTTGGCTCATCTATCCATTAAAGCTTTCAATCACAAACTCGACTCAATACAATGTGGATCCATTCAGTTTTGAATACCCTCAATAAATTTAGGGCATTGGTTAACCCTCTTATTTATGAATGTTTGTGATCATCTTTTAGTTTACCATTTGTGCAAACTGACTAGTATGTCAATATAATTTCTAAATCCCCTATTTCACTGATCTTGCAGTGAATGTATGCTCACACATCTTGAACTAATAGAACCCTAGGCGGTATCACAAAGAACGCGCCTTTGTCAGCAGGTTGGGCTGCAACCTAAGGATGTATCTTGTAATTCAGTTCTGTGCAAGTAGAATTCTTAATAAAAATTACCTTTATCTCTTTATCCATCTTTTCCTTCATAGTTTGAGATGATGACACCATTGATTTATATTTAGGGCTTCCTAAAAAGTACTCAAACAACTTGGTAAATGTAAATGCATACAAGTTAGAGCCTTCAACTACTAGAAATGTGCTTAGAATCTCTACAAAATGCTTCAAATTTTTCTTCTATGTATTCACTTTCAGTGTCTCTGCTCTGTGATCTTTGTGTGAATAAATTAGTTCACATTGATTGAATTTATACCAAATAACTTTAGTCAGCACAATAAATGCTCATCACCAACCACTCGATAGATAAAAAAGGCTCGGTTAATAACAATGATACTTCAGCATGGTGAGTATACCAAATGCTAAGTTACCTTAGCAACTCGGTTGTCTCAAACATATTCACTGATTTGCATTACTAACTCCGTACAGATTAACCGAATCAACTAGATCAAAGTAGTCAAAAATATAATACCATAGTGCATCTTAATTCATGATAATTTGGAATTTGTACAATGAATATAGGATCTGATGTAAGATATAGCTTTATAATGCATAGTTCCATACCTTCTTGTATTGCTAAAGTGGAGGTGGTGCAGTCACCAAATCCATCGGATGAGGTGTCATCGACTATTGTGCTTGGGACAACATTGTCATTTGATGCTCTCCTCCACATTTGATTTGTGATCCTCACGATTTATTCAATTGTATTTCTATTTCCATAAGTATTTATTTAGTCTGCATAATCTCTTCTTAAGTAATGATCTTATGGTAGTGAGATCAAGCCATACAAGAGTTTGACCAATTCCTAGACTTAGTTCTCCATTGTCTCATATAGTTTTCTACTATATGTCCATATTTACCACATGTTGTGCAACTAGCCCAAGTGTTGTAATCCAATCCATAAGCATTACCTTGTCTTCTTGGTTTATTTTCTTTTTCTTCTCCTTTAGGTTTCCAGATTTTCTTCATATTAGTCATCCATGCTTGTGATGTGTGACCATACATGTTACAAGTTTGACAATATTTATCCATGTAGGGTTTCTTTTGTGGTTTTTTCAACCTGGCTCTGCATTTAGGTTATTGATGTCCATACTTATTACAGTTATAGAAATTTCCATTGAATTTAGGAGAGTTTCTAGAAATACCTTTTCCTTTTCTTCTTCAAACGTTTGATGTGTGGCCTCATTTTCAACAATGATGGAAAGAGGTTTCTTAGGCTTTAGATTTGAATATACATTCATTTTTTCATCTTGATTTGACAATTATTCTTACTTGGTATACCCTAATCTAGTATTATTGTTCTTTCTTCTTTGACAGTTCAAAATTCATCCATTCTATTAGTATTGTATTTAGATCTCTTAATCACCTTATTATGTTGTTGTACAATCTTCATTTAATTTGTCAATTTTTTATTCTCTTCTTTCAATATGCCAATGTATTCTAGTTTTCTAGCAAGATCAATACTCACTTGGTTTTCCTCATGGCTCATAGCAACCACTTTATTGGTGATCTCAAAGTAATGTTCAGTAAGTCTCATTATCTCAGATTATTTTTCTTGTAGCTTTTTAGTAATTTTCCTTCTATCATCAACAACCATGTTTCTATCTTGTTCAACTTTATTTGCATCATTCAAGACTTCAACCATTCTAACCATTTGTGTATCTTGACTGATCTGTAGTGCTTTTACTTGTTCAGTATGTTTTTGATTTCTCTTAGATAGCTTTGATATGATTCCTTTAGATGCATCAGGTATGCTACCAGATTTAGATCCAAATGTGTCAAATGGGTCTTGAATATCTTCTTCACGATAATCAGTCTCATGATAGTGATGTGCCATGTCCTTTATCTTAATAAACATCTCACGGAGTTTCTCCTTGGCTTCTTTGTATTGTTTGACATAGATCTACAATTGTAACTTTTGATTTCAATATTTTTTCCAAGTGTATACCTTTCCATTGTGAGATCTTTTCTCTTGAGTGATTAAAATTTCTTAAAAAGAGAGCTATCTTTGATACCAATTATTGGGATAATATAAATGTGTGTACTAAGAGGGGGGGGGAATCCATACCTTTAAAAACTTTCAAACAAATCTTTGTAATCAAATATTTAAATATAACCGACTGAGTAGATAACATTCACCAAACATATAATGTCAATGTTGAAATGTAGATGCATGTGATATATAATGTCAAACCAATAAACATACATCAAATGTGATTACACATGACACTATTATTTTGGTATCATAGAAAACCCATGTTAGAAGGTAAAAAATATACTGGAGATGAGACCCACAAAACTTCACTACTGCACTAAATAAATTATCCTGTTAAGATTGATCACTTCTGGTGACCTTAACTTATTAGGAGTAACAATAATATTGATTAGATCTACCTCATGTGAGGATTTAACAACAAAAAGTATGTGTGCACTTGGTTAAGATATTTATACAAAGATGGTTAATTCTACTCTATTAGGAGATTTTGGGATTGTTATAATTGTCAGAGAGTAAAAAATTTGTGTGATATGAACATATTAGAATCTCTATATTTTTAATGCAGATCCTTTAAGTGAATATAAATCTATCACATTACTGTGAATGATAATACCTTCTTTTCTACTTTGTAGCCTTGGCTCTGTTCTGAAAAATTAATGCTTCAATGTAGTCCTTGTCCTAAAACCCTGTCTGAGCTCTGATGTCCGTAGTATGGCGGTTACTTGATCATTACTTGATCAACATACATTAAAAAATTGACATCATAAAATTACATATATCAAACTTCTTGACCTAATTAGGTTTTACAATATCTTACAAAACCTAAGATCAATGATGTACAACATTTACCTTGATCATCGAAACATAGGAGATATAAACAATTAATGTTGTGAATTTGTAATTAATGTTCTCATTGATCACTGTAAACCATTATCGAGCTTGACAAAAAAATTGTTACCTAGATTGATGTGCCATTACAGAAATTTTATGTTGACCACTAGTTCACTTGGTAAATATTGTCTCTCGGTGCATACTCTATGCTCGGTGTACACTGTTGCTCAGTAAAGTCTCTCCTCTTGTTAATCACTACACTCAGTTAACTCTACACATGATCACTGCACTTGGTTAACTCTACACTTTGGTGATCATACTGACTAATTTGTATGTGACTCTTTTACTAACTGGGTATTTGAATTCTTTAATATTAAGGACAATATTCAAAGCTCATTTGGAGTAACAATATCAATAGGAGAAAATATGAGCCTCCTATGAAAAAATTCTCACCTTTTGTTTTTCCAACTTTCTAGGGAAAGATGTTTGAAGATCTTGACCAACTCCATTTTGAATTTAAAGTTTTGTATCAGACATATGATTATAAAAATGATAATTAGAAGTTAAAATTATTTCCTTCTACCTTAAACAAATCAACTCTGAGATGGTTTCTTGGATTAAGAGAAACACCAATTTCAACTTCAACTGAAATGGAAACAACATTTCTTGATAAATACCAAGACCATTTATGAGTAATAGACATGAATGAAGATTTGTTTAGAATGAGGAAAATGGAGGATGAAATCACTGAAGATTAGCCTTATAGGTTTCAGTTTCTCCATAGGATATGTGCTAATGGATAGGATGAATAAATTAGTAAGAAAATATTTCTAAAAGGTATTGATGAAGAGTTAAGGGAAGCCCTTAATCTAATGGGAAAATTTGATATCAATAAACACTCAATATAATATATCATTGAAATATGTAGGAGCTATTTTAGGACTAGAATATGGACTAGTGGTTCTAGGAGGAAGGAAGGATTTGTCTCTTGATATGTTCTAAGTTATGGAAAAAATTGCAATTTTAAATATGGATATCCTACTTCATCTTAATAGTCAACCTAAAAAGAAGAACATTGAACCATTACCTATTTATTGTTACAAATGTAGATGAAAAAAACCATTTCAGTGAATGGCCTTTGAACCAAGTTGATCTCTGTGAAATTTTTGAAAATCCTCATACCACTAGCACCTATAATCTCTTGTTAGATATTAAGATCCAGCTCAATAAACCAATTGTTCTAGAGGAAGACCTTAATTTAATAGGATAGATACCTCAAAACTTTGAGTTTAATTAAGGGAAGTATTGTCCATCAAATAACTAAAATAAAAACTTATGAAATAATTCAAATAAGTGGAATCATCAATGTCTTATGCAACCCCCTAATATGCATTGGGGATCACTACATGGACCTCGTGAATGGGTAAATCCTCAATGGAACTAACCATTGTGGCATTAAAACCAACAAAAGTAGAAGAAAAACCAACCATAGTGGGAAAAAAAAACCATGGTAGCCAAAAAAAAAACAATTCCTACCATGAAGATTCAGGTGTGAATAGACCATGAGAAAAACCTCCACCTCCCTGTAATGCACCTAATTAATCTAATGAGAAATTAAACCAACCTAGATACTATCTCAACCTATCCCAGACCCAAAGACCAATAGAGCTCAACAAACTAACAGTGTTGATGCTAAAACTCTCATTTTAAATCTTATGGAAATTTATTATATTCACTTAAGAAACCATAACTTTCCCTCCAAGCTCATTTTCATAGATTAGTAATGGGAGAGGTTAGGAAAAATTATTAAGAAAACCCAAGTTTAGGAAAATACTAAAGATGTTCCTGAAAAAGGACCATTTATTGAGTAGTTTAAAGAGGATCAAGAAGCTCTTGATAACACCTAGACAAATCATTAGTATATTAAGGAACCATAACTTCTTAGTGAGTTGAATAAAATCAATATTAAGATTCCTTTTCTACAAGCTACCAAGGATATCCCTAAGATTAATCAATTAATCAAATCACTCTATATTAAAACACCTAGGAGAAAAAGGAAAATACCTCCAACTATTCAAGCTAGAGTTAAGCTTACTAATGTTTTATCAGAAAAATTTCTTCCACACAAGTATAGTGACCTTCGTAGTGTTGTGATTAAATTAAACATAGTAGGGACTAAAAAACCTAAGGTATTGATAAATTTTGGAGAAGCTATTAAAACCATCACTATTGATACAATTAATAAATTGGGATTTAAAAGTGTTCAATGAAAAACAACTATAACTCAATTGGTCGATCATATTATTGCCTAACCTGAGGGTGTTCATGGTTACTATAGATGCTTGGAATTACCTTGTGGATTTTCTAGTTCTTAAAGGGAGGAAAAAGGAAATAGGGTATCCAATCATTCAGGGAAGACCTTGGTTGGCTATAGCTCCAACATTGATATACTGTAGGTGAGTGAGTATGACTATTTGAAATGGGTTTAAAAATAAAGAACTCTCACTATATCCTCTACCAAAACCTACATTACATTCATATGACTCACCTTGGGTAGATGAAGAAATGGATACAGAGGGGAATGGAGTGATAGAGTTGGAAAGGTAACACTCATAAACCATTTTGACGAGTTCCAACATTGTTTTGGAAATGAGGAATATTTTGAGGAAATTTCACAAGAATGTATACCCCAGAGTAATATGGTACCTGATGAATATATTAAACCAGGGAAAATGTCAAAGAAAAATGTACACCAATCTATAAATCATCCTTTTCCTTTGAATACACTCATAGGAGAACAAGCTCAGGAATCCAACGAAATGAAACAAATCTTGGTAGATGATGATAAACCTCTCTTCATAAGTTAAAGTTTGTTACCTAAACAAGAAAAAATGTTAAAATAAGTAGTGTAAAAACACACTGAAACATTTACTTGAGTATACAAAGACATGAGTGGAATTCATACAGAAATGTGTACCCATTATATGTATACTAAAGATATTAAACATGTTAGACAATGGTAGATAAGATATAACCCAACCCTTAGGGATTTTGTGAAACAAGAAACAGATAAATTACTAAAGGTAAGATTTATTTATCCTATTTCAGATAGTCAATAGGTTTATCCACTAGTTATACTACCTAATAAAAATGGTAAGTGGTGAGTATGTGCAGATTACAGAAATTTAAATAAGGCCACTAAGATGGTTTATTTGTCTTTCCAGTTTTTAGATCACATACTACACAATCTTTTTGACAATAATTATTTCTCTTTTGTGGATGGATTTAGTGGGTATAATTTGATCGAGGTATATCCAGAAGACAAAGACAAGGCCACATTCACTTGAAATTGGGGCACTTATATGCTTATAGGGTCTTTCTTTTTGTAGTTTACAATTATCCTGCTACCTTCGAAAGAGCATTTTGGATAGTTTTGTTGATCTTGCTACTTATTTTGTTGAAGTAAATATAGATAATTTCATAGTCCATGGTAAGAAATTTGAGGAAGCCTTAGAGAGTCTAAAAACATTTATCCAAATATGTAAAGATAATAGACTATCCGTGAACCATGAGAAGTGTTCCTTAATGATGAAATAAGGGATTATATTAGGTCATCACATATCCCAAGAAGGAATTAATTTTGATCCCAAAAAGGTTAAAATTATCAATCAATTAGTTGTCCCAAAAACTCAAATTGGTGTTATAAGTTTTCTTGGCTATGCAGGGTATAATAGAAGATTTATAGAAGGATTTAGTAAAATTGGTGAACCTTTGTTTACTTTGATCAAGAAAGAGATTGAATCAATATTGACAAAGGATTTAAATCAATCAAACAAGATTCATTATTATCATCTATTATAAAAGGGCCCGTATGGGGAGAGCCATTTCATATAAGTACTAACTCTTCTAATTTATTTATTGAAGTAGTGTTGGGAAAAAAAGATGAGAATGGACAAATGCAAGCTATTTACTATATCTGTAAATAACTGACTCCTACAAAGAGGAATTATAAAACAATGAAAAATGAATTCTTAGTTGTGGTTTATGCAATTAACAAATTAAGGCATTATATTACTGGTCACAAAGTTTTTTTCATACTAATCATTTTTCAATTAAGTACTTTATGAACAAAGTTGTTCTAGGTGGGAGAATTAATAGATGGTTTCTTTTTTTTACAAGAACTTGATATAACTATTGTGGATAAACTAGGGAAGGATAATTGTGTTTCATATTTTCTATCAAGACTTAATATGCATGGTAATAATGAACCAGTGGATAATAAATTTCTTGATGAACATCTCTTTTCTATTTTTATTCGATCACCATGGTTTTATGATCTTACCAGCTACCTTGTCATAGGGAAGTGTCCAAGTTATTTCAATTCAAAACAGAAAAAGAGAGGTTCATAAGAGAAATCTCAAGGTTTAAATGGATTAATAGTCTTTTGTTTGGAAATTGCCCATATCATATTTTTCTAGATGTGTGTAGGAAATAGAAGTGTATGATATCATTAATTATTTTCATAGTGTACCAGAAGGTGGTCATTAATCAACCATTCATATGGGACCCATGAACCTTTTTGAAGGCTC
Organism: Thuja plicata; assembly: GCA_018584345.1. Taxonomy (NCBI): domain Eukaryota; kingdom Viridiplantae; phylum Streptophyta; class Pinopsida; order Cupressales; family Cupressaceae; genus Thuja; species Thuja plicata. The sequence goes on along the minus strand of MU226059.1, from coordinate 1,220,462 downwards.
CTTTTAGCCAACCATGACTAAGGATGATTAATTTTATGTGAAATATTGTGATGAGTGAGCTAGTGCATGAGAAGACCTACACCAACAATGGAGATGCCTTTGCAGCCACATATAGCTCTAGAATAATTTGAAAAATGGGGAATTGAGTTCATTAGACCTTTTGATCCACCATCATAAGTAAACAACTATATTGTGTTTATTTATGATTATGTTACAAACTGGACAAAGGTGAAAGCTATAACAGTTGAAAGAGAAGACAAAGTATCTTATTTTTTGTATAAATACATATTTGAGAGATTTGGAGCACCAAAATAAATTATATATGATCAAGGGCCTCATTTTATATCTATAATGATGGAAGTATTTATGAAAATATATCAAGTGACACATAGGAATTCTTAACGTTATCATCCTCAAGCCAATGGATAGGTTTAGGTGACAAACATGGAACTTGAAAATATCGTGACAAAAACTATGTCAGTAAAGAGGTCAGATTGGGAAAAAAATTTGGATGAAGTAGTGTGGGCATTTAATATTACATGGAAGACCACTACTGCATTTTCGTCATATGAACCTGTATATGGAAAACCACTAGTTAGGCCTATTGAATTTGAGTTAAGGACTCTATGAACAACAACATAAATAAGAATATATATTTCAGAGGCAGAGAAATAAAGAGTTCAACACCTAAACTCATAAAATGAGATGACAATCAAAGCTTTGAATCACACCAAAGTAATTCAAATAAAGATAAAAGATTTTTATGAAAAATATTCAAGACTAATAAAATGCTTAATTCATACCAAAGGATTATAAATTATAAATGTTTTAGAAGTTATAGAACTTTAAGAAGAATAAAATTAGTGTGAAGGAATACATGGAGAAATTTTATAAGATAACAATCATATCTATACACCGAAAGATATCTAAGAAGAAGGTACCTAGATATATTAATGACTTGAGATTTAATATTTAGGATGAGCTGAGTATTTACAAGATTTATACAGTAGAAGATCTTTATCAGTATGCATTGAAGGAAGAAGATAAGTTGAAGATAACATAGGGAAATCCTAGAGGAAGGGAGAAGAAAACAAGTTGCAATGGCAAGGAGAAGAAGATCATTGATGTAGAACCTAATTAGAAGACACTTATGAGAGGGAATGGTAGAAAGGAATTGAGAGGTACTTGTTTCAAAAGTGGTGGCTTAGGACATGGATCTTTTCAATGTTTTGGAGGATCTAGCAAAATAATTAGTAGACATAATCTTGTGGCACATGAGAAGAAAACTATTCATGAACTTATGGAAAGTATAGTTGGATATGAGATGGGAGAATCTCTTATGCATAGGAGGGTCATGTTGAGTACGAAGAAATTTGAGCCTATACCAAGGAGGAATTTGTTTAGGACTATTTGAAAATCAAAAGCTAAATATTGTAAGGTTGTTGTGGATGGTGGTAGTACTAATAATTTGGTATGAGAAGTGATCATCTCGAGGCTTGGCTTGCAGAGACTTAAACATCCTTTTCCTTATGGGATAATTTAGTTTCCAAATGAACATATGGTGGAGGTGACAAAGTAATTTTTGGTTAACTTAGACATTGGGCCTTACCCAAATGAGGTATTGTGTGATGTGGTAACTATGAGTACTTGCCATTTTCTCTTGTGAAGACCTTGGAAATATGATAGAAGAGTTATTAATTATTGTAAAAGTAACTTGGTCACTATAGATAAGGAAAGAAATAAGTTTACTTTGGTTTCCTTGATGGATGTAGAGGGGAGGACTGCAAGGAATCTGAGCATTGTGAAAATTTCTTGCTCAGAGAAGTGGGATATAGAGGTTGATATAAATTTTATTAAATGAAGTATTATGTGAGAGGTAAATTAGTTGTGTGAAAGAAGGGAAGTGGTGGTAATAATTATAATGTTAATCTGAGGTATGGTAGAGACAGTACAAAGCAAAGTAAGTTGATGGATCTGACAGAAGAAAGAGAAGGGTAAATAAAGAAAGTTTTAGATAAAGAGGATATTTGGATTAAGAATGAGCATGGGATTTATGTCTTGAATCAAGTAAGACATTCATAAGTTCCTCTTATGGAACATATTCTTCTCACCAGACATATCTCATGCAGGAGCATCCTTGGGATGTTAGCATCCTTGCATAACCCAAAAATATTTCTTTTCAATTTTGTAATTATTTTCTAGTTTCTTTATTTTTGGTGACATTCTTGGGTTTTCAATCATTTGTTGTTGAAAATATCAGGGTTCATTTTGGACATCATGTTTTACTTACATCTGGGTTCATACGCCATTTGAATACTTCACTATGGAGATTTACAACATTTATGGTCAGTTATGTGCATTTGTCATGCTCTAATGATTAGATGGAGTTTTCTAATCTTGTGAAGAGTTTTCCAAATTGAAGAATCTTAATGGCTCATATCTTGATGTTACTAGATCTTTGGCCAATGTCTCTTGTATTTCACATCATTTCTACATCCTAGCATTAATACATTATTATTTGTATCCTTAATTATATTTGTACACATTACATATTCTCAGTCTTGGAAAATGTAATTTTTCTGGCCAACATACATGTTCTGAAGGCTCTATATATTGATTCTTTCGATAGTTTTTTAGAGGGAAAGGTAGCTGAGTTGTGAAGCTTACAAGAAATCCCTTAGAGATAACCTTGGAGGTTAGAATTAGTGTTTATTTTTAGTTTCTATTGTCATTAGGGATGTATGTTGACAAACTGTAATCTTCATGTTGAAGGCCAATGTGATATAAATACTTGTGTTAGAGATAATGTGAAGATTTTCTGTAGCATCTTGATTGTATTTTCTTGTTTCTGAATTACTTATTTCTGTAGTGTTGACTCGTGCATTTTATCCTTCATAATCTTGTATCTACCTTGCATTGACAGCAATGAGGGCATAGTGGTTGTAGAGATTAATTGTCCCTTGTGTGATGTTGAGACTATTACAATAACCTTGTGAGGTAGGTTGTGTTGTATAGTTATATCCATTTTTGGGTGACTTGTGATGTGTGTGATGAATCTCCTGAATGTGGGATGAACCTATATGGTTGTTTGTCAATCATTCCTTGATTCATCAGTATGTAATCCATGTTGTGAGAATTAGTTGGTAACTCCTTTGGAAGATCAAAGTCTCATGTTTCAACCTTGTTTTCTTATCAACTTCCAATTTGAATTACCCTCCTAAATGTGTTGCTTCTCGTACACTTGTGTTATGCATTCAGTATGTGCTTCGAGCTTGTTTCTAAACCTCCTTGTGATTAAAACCTTGCATAGTGGAATTATTTCATTTAATGGAAAGGCAAAGGAATTTTAATTGAGAAATTATATAAATTCATTTTTAGTATTTATAGAAATACATATGATTGGAATCATAAATGATCCACTATTTTGTGTGTTTGGGTGGGTGAACTGACAATAGTGGGTTATACTTTTTTTGACAAAATAATTTTACTCTTTTAGACAAATCTTATTTTAATTGATGTTCTATTGAAAGTAACTTTTGATAGAATGCAAAAAGTTTGGAATATTAAATTTGGACTGAGAATATTTTATCGAAAGGGGGTTCTATCAAGCCTCCTAGGTTCTATTGAACCCCTTTTGATAGAACATATGTTCTATCAAAAAATCCTCTTAAATATCTGCCCCTCATGCTCTCCTATTTTCTATAAGTTTATGACCTTTGAAGCTCAAATAGAAGGCTCAAATGGAACAATATTGACAAACCCAAATGCATGATAGCAGTACTCATAGCAATCTTTCCAATGATTATTGTTTTAATATATTGAGTTTATTATGATTTGTTTTAGATTAATTAAACATAGGTTTGTCACCAAACATCAACTTCTATGTTCACCGCTTATAGAAAAATAGTAAACAAGTGAAAAAAAAATTTAAAATATCTATGTACTTGGTATTAAAGTCCTCTTTCTAACCAAAAAAAGAAAAAAAATTGAAAAATACACAACAATTTACGATTGAACTAATAAGCATATGTCAAAATTACAGTTAACTCAACCTCAAACCTTAAAAAATATGAAATACTAAAGAAAAAGTTATGAAACCAATTGAAAACATTAGGTATGGATGTTAAAAAACTAGATTTAAAAGAATCACATTCATATATATTTTAGAATAAAAATTATACCTAACCAAATGAGTGTCACTCTTTAAACATGTTGTTTACAGTAAAAAACTAATTTTTAAGGGAGTTAGAAAAAATGATACAAATAAATTCCAAAATTTTAATAGAATATATTTAGAATATAAACAAAAAAAATGACAAAAATCGCTAGTTTGCATCATCTTAAAATTCCTTATGGTTTAGCTATAATAGGTGTCCAAATGTGAATGTTTTGATCATAATGATTATTCGAGTGTCAAAGTTGGCTAAAAAGTGTAACCCACTATTATGCGTTCACTCAGGTATGTTCTCTAATATTTATGGGATGTTGTAGTACCTAGTGTTTTCTGGTGGTTACTCTCTCTAATGTGACTGAATTGGTCATGTGATGTTTTGTGAATTTATTTCTTAAATTAGTTGTTTAATTTATTTTCCTTGTGGATTATTCCACTTGTGTGGACTAGCATTGAATTTTTGGATTTTTTCCTTCTTGGACTAGTCACCAAATTTTTTTAGTTTATCTATTTGTGACATTCATTACATTTAATTTATTTTTGAGATGAACTCATTTTTTAGGATTTGTTGTTGGAACTTATGATTCCCCCATTTGGTTTTTCACTTTCTAGTTTCATGGTGACTATTCTGAATGTTTGGAATTTCTTCCATGTCTTATTATTGTGTGATTCTTTCATGTTCATTGCATACCTCTAATAGTATGTGTCGCAGAGAACACAAAAAAGAAAGTTTTATATTGTGGTTGTTGATAACTAGAAAAATGTTAGTTATAATTTATTCTTATTTGACTAATGATAAAATCTTGGTTTATTCTCATAAAAAGAAGTGTAAGTTTTCAATGATGTATATACATGTTAGAATTAATTAATTTAAAGATACATGAAACTGTAAATATTGCTTTGTATGAATATTAGTAGATACATTGTGCAATTGATGAGTAAATGTGCGCCATGTTTTACAAGATTATAAATTTCATGATTTATATGTAAATTGTTAAGAATTGATGGTTTCTTTTGGTAAAACTCAATTTGTGCATTAGTTTTTGATTTAAAAATAATCCAAAATTGGGGGGCTAACCCGAACAGACACAGCCAGCACGAGGAGTGCTGAAAACCAGCAAAAAACACACATAGAAAAGCCTCAGCCTATGCCAATTTTAAAAACCAAAAACCACAAAAGAAAATCAACAGGCCCCAACTCCAACACTGAGCTGGTAACCAGCCTAGAAGTCCTAATAGGTCCCAACTGCACCACAAGGTTGGTAACTAGCCTGTGGTAATAAGTAGCAGTAAAGTTAGCATTAACAGTAACAAACGGTAAACCAGGACTACAAAAACTTAAGTTTAACCATAGCTCGGACAGGCCCACATCACCCAACTGAAAAGTCCAGGCAAAAAAATTAAACATAGGAAAAGGAAACTACTTCGGGTTACCTTCCCCACCATTCAACAAGAGCTTAATCTAGTTGTCTGTGAGGAATTGGTACAGTTCTTCATCCTTTCGCTCTCCTCCTGAAGAATTCACTTTTTCCATATGAAGGAGTTGGAGCGTAGTTGCTGCCACATGCATAACCTTCACAGAAAAGTTTGCGATCCTATTAAAGCTTTCCCTGAGACTTTTGATTCCCTCCCTAATTTCCCTTAACTCCTCCTTACAGTCAGAAAGAAAGAGGGGCTCCTGAGGTCCTTTAGCTTTATGGGGAGAGTCACTCGCAGCATGAGGTATTTTCTCATCTATCTTCTTGGAGTCCTTCGGGGATCCGTTAGAATCTTTATTATCATTGATATCCTTGGTGTTATCCTTTTCCTCCTAGGGGCTAAGGGGCTGGGTAGTTAAGAGCGGCGAGTCTACTTTCTTCTCCTCAAAGAGCTTTTTCTTTGAAAGGTAAAGGAGGGGAGACAAAAACTAGCAAAGACTTGAGAGTCATGACTTTTCTCAGTCCCTTCCCCAATAGGGCTTTTCTTCTTTTTTTCCCTTTCTCTCTCCTCAACCTTAACTTTCTTCCCCATTTTATCTTTCCCCTTGGTGTCCATCTTAATTTCTTCTTCCTCCTCTGACTCCTCTTCCTCTTCATCCTCATTAGGGCTTCTCTTTCTCACATCTTTTTTCTTGTATCTGGTTTTGGTGGTGATTATATTAGCTCTCTATCTACTATCATTTTCCTCCTCTTCTCCTTCAGAATCAATGGTGATTTGGTCACCATCAGCAGAGCCTATTTTATCCTTCTTGGAAGCAGGGGTTTTGGAAGAAGTCGTGGGGTTAGAAAGAGTAACCTGCAGCTCATTAGGATTCTCTGGAGACACCACAAAGTTATGAAGAGTAACAGTCCTAGGTGGACAGAGGGAAAGATGGAAATTGTAGAGGCATAGCATTAAACCTTGTTGGAGAATAAAATAATTCTGCCTGGATTTCATTTTTTCTCTGACATCCATAACAGATGCTTCCATCGAATGGAGCAGAAAAAAAGGAAAAAGAGATGAAATCGCTGTACCTGAAGTGGTTTAGGAGTGGGAAATGGTAGTTGTAATAGGTTCCAAAGAAGCCTTCCAGAGTGATATACTTCATCAAAATGAGGCACATTTCATTCCACCGGTTAGGCAGCGCCATTCTATTGAAACCTCCTTGTATGCATTCGGGAACCTCCATTTTTTTGAAGAATCTTTTCATATGGCTATCATTATGGATTTTGGTGATCTTCTTCCATTTTCTCCCCTCTGTGGAGAGACTTGTGGCCTACGCAATAACCTCGTCATTAATCTCAAAAGCAATGTCATTTATCGTGACTTTGCTCTCATCCCAAGTTTTTACCAACTATAGAGAGACTAGTTCGTTACTGCCGCCCATAGCCTTCATGAATGGGTAGAAATCACCCTCCTTTAGGTAGTTGACAACACATAGATTTTTGATTAAGGGTAAAAGCACAATAATCTATCACCCTTTTACAAAGGAAAAGGACAACAACACCAAAACTGTAAAACTTCAAGGGCATAAAAGTCACATTTCTATTGAGGATTTGAAGATGATGTAAACTGATGAAATGTGTCAAATAGGATGAATTATATGCCTATAATTTTTTTTAAAAAAATTGAACCAAAATTAATATGTTTTTTGAAATTGTAAGGTCTATTTTTCATTTTCTGAAAAAACTGTAAATCAAGGAGTTTACTTCCCGCCAAATAATTATAAGTAAATCATTGTTTTTTCCTCCAATTTCATAATATGTTTTAGATTACATGTATAGGTAGTGCACAAAAAAAGAAAGAAGTTTTTTCAATGTATAGTTTGCCCATTATAAGTATTCAAAGTTGAACTTACTTGAAATCAACAGTTTTTGTCTCCCGCCATTTTTATCCTATCAAAACTATACCAAAAACAAAATAAATTACATATTATTGAAGATGACTCTCTTCTCTAGTGTTATCTATGATTTTAAAAATTTTATGAATTGATTTAGAATTTTTTTATATTATCCGAAGCAATGAATTCTGAAAGCTTTAATAACCTACATGTAGTTTTTAATGAATTTGTTCAATGTTTTGTAGTAAAAACAATATAAAATTTATATCTCAATAATCGTAGTTTTGAGATCTAGAAAAGGGCACTTTTAGTTTTTTGACATTGTCTAGTTTGAGCAGAGAAAAATCTAGCAGAAGTGCAAACTTCTGGATTTTTTATGTTTTTGGAGGTTTGGCTGCCACATGGCATGCCACCTAGGTAGACTCAGCCGAGTGGGACTCGGACGAGTCAGACTCGGCCGAGTCCTACTTGCCCTCCCATTGGCTCGTGCATGAGCCAACTTGGCCATGTAGGCGCCATTCGGTGCCACGTAAACTCGGCCGAGTTAGACTGGGCCGAGTTTGACTCGGCCAAGTATGACACGAATGAGCACCCAAAATTGTCCTTAGGGGTGACATATTATTGTGCTTTTACCCTTAATTCATCCTCGATTCTAGCGGGTTCCACCCACACCATGTCCCCGCCCATCTCTGAGCTGTAATCAGACAAGTCTTCCTCCTTGGTCTCAACCGACATCCCACCTTTCACTCCTCTGTTCAGCGCAAACCTCACCAGAACAAAGAAAGAAACCCAACAAATGTAGAAGATTTTTCTCTAGATGAAAAACCAGGTGGTTTTATTGTCCGACTTCTCACAAAGTTGTCTCATACAGATCATGTGGTTGGCCGAGATGCAAGAATAATCTTTGCAAGCCGAGAAATGATAATTCCATAAAGGCTTAATGCAACCATTAATCAAAAAAATCTTTTCAATCTCCCCCTTGCGCGTGCCATGCTCCACCTCTTATTTAAATTAGAAAAGCCCGTACTTTTTCTAAAAATGGCTTTGATAGCCCATCTTTTCAGCTGGCAATAATTAATTGAACCAAATCTTGTATCTCTTTTAAAATTTGAATTGATGTGGTACCTCATGAACTTTCCCATCGCCTTTCTCGACCAATCAAAATCAACCTCGTAATTCATCATTAAAATTACTTACTTTTTCCACAAGAGAAATAACATGCTTGGATAGAGAATTTAAATTTCTCCAGCATCTTAAGCCATTCTCAGCAAGACCCATGGTTGCCAGCATGTCAGCCACCGCATTACCTTCTCGGTAAATGTGTTGAAGCTTGAAATTATTGAACCTGGGGAGAAGTGAATAGATGTCCTACAACACATTTTCCAACATCCAGCTAGTAGTAGAGTTTCCTTTAACCAGCTCAATCACAATTTTAGAATCACCTTCTATGATTAATCTTTTAATCCCAATATCAGTCACCACCTTTAAGCCCCAAAGGAGAGAAGACATCTCAGCCATATTATTAGACCCCTTCCCCAGGTGGATCGCATAGGCCGTGATCATGTGATCCTTTTGATCTCTAAGAATACCTCCACCTGCAGTAGTACCATTGGAGGCAGGGCCATCAAAGTTTAGCTTGGTTATATTTTCTTCCAAGGGTGACCATTTAGTATTTAGTCTAGCCAGAATCTTGGAGTAGTCCGTCGCATAGAGAGGTGGGAAGAATCCATTCCTTATCTATCATACACTCCATTCCCTTGGGGGGGCGGGGGGATTTTCTAGTGGTAGGTGTCCAGGTTTTCCTTCAGCAGGTTCATAGCCAACTACACCGTTCCTTCAACATTGTTGTCCTCCCCTCTGAAAATCTTATTGTTCCGCTCCTTCCATAGACTCCAACAGACATGTGGGGGTAATAGACACCAAAGGATGTTGATGATAGGGTGCTCAGCTATGCGACCCCAAATAATGATAAATTGGTCTAAGTGCTCCAAAAAGACCCAGTCCAACTAAAGTTTACTCATGATTTTGGCCTGCACCTAAGAAGCGTAAGGGAAATGTATAAGAATATGATTTATCATCTCAACCTACAATTTACAAAGAACACACCTGTTAACTAGCTAGACTCCCCATTTTAGGAGGTTGTCCTTGACGTAAGGATTTTTCCATGAAGAGCAGTCCACCAGAAAAAGTTGATTTTGGGGATGAGATGAGGAATCCACACCTTTCCCCAACTCATCTCATTAGCCAAAAAATTAATGTTAGCTAGGTAAGTAGATTTGACTGTTACCTCCCAAGATTTGTTGTGAGACCACACAGCCTTATCAACAATTTGAGAGATAGGGATCCTGATTTCAAAAATCAGTTCCTATAGCTCCAGAATGTAGGGCGGGACATGCTCCTGGTCATGGTAAGCATTACCAAGGACTTTCCATTTCTTATCTTGTGAAATGTAGTCACTAACTTTGTCACCAAAATGAGAAATCAAACAATCCTTGATGAGTCCAAGTTTGTTCCTTCTAAGAGGTTTAACCCCCACCCACCAATCCTCCCAGAATCATATCTGCATACCATCACCCAACACCCATTTTAAGCCTCTAAGGAGGTTAGCTTTACTTTTCACCATGAAGTTCCAGAATTTAGAGCTTGTGGGGTAGTTTTGACCCAGGGAGAATTGGTCATTTAAGAAGTATTTGGCATTAAAAATTTTACACCAACTGGAGTTTCCCTTAAAAAGTTGCCAAGAAAGTTTATTAATCAGTGCCTATTAAGATCTTTGATCTTTCTCACTCCCAGCCCTCCAACATTCTTAGGTTGGCAGACCGTATCCCAGCTAACCAGGTTCATTCTATCCTTTTCCTCTATTCCACAACATAGAAAGTTCCTCTAGATTTTTTCCAGTTTCTCTATTTTTTTGTCATTGATTTTTAAAAGTGAGAGGAAATAAATAGTTATTCCTTGAAGTGCCGCCGATAGAAGTTGGAGTTTCCCCGCAGTACTGAGGACCTTTCCTTTCCACCTGGCCAATTTTTTTTGTATTTTTTCAAGGATGGACTTCTAGAAAGGGTCAAAGACTTCCTTCACAGTGATAGGGAGCCCGAGATAGGTGTCGGGAAGCATACCTCCCTTATAGCCAATACATTCCATAATTTTCATCTGGGTTCTCTGTTTAGAATTAAAGAACTAAATTTTGCTTTTGCTATAATTAATCACCTGATCCGAAGCCTCCACATAATCATTTAGCAGAGCTTTCCATTATCTCTCTTCTCTAATACAAGCTTTCCCAAATAGAAACATGTCATCCACAAATTGTTGAATGACTTCTAGAGGAAGAGTGGATGCCAGTTTGAACCCATCAATGTATCTAGTAGCCTCCAGTCTCAAAAAATTATGATCCAATACCTCAGCCACAAGGAGGAAAAAATAAGGGGATAGAGGATCACCTTGGTGCAAGCCCCTCTTTGGACTAAAGGACCCCCAGGGTGAGCCATTAACCAGAACAACAAATTCAACTATTTCCACCACCTCCTTAACGATTCTTATGAAGTTTGCATGAAAGCCAAGCTTCTTTAGCACCCTATACAGGAAGTTCCATATCACCTTGTCATATGCCTTTGAAATGTCTAGTTTCAGCGCCATGATAGTATTTTTACCTCTATCCATTGAATGAATTATTTCATGGGTAGCGATAACCACATCTAGGATTTGTCTTCTCAGAACAAACCCCTTCTGGTTGGGATTAATGTTGTGCATTAGTTAAAATCATGTTATAAATTCCAATTTTTATTAATGTTAAGGCACATGTTGTGCAGTTACAATTGTTCTTGCATTCTTGTTTTGGATTTTGGTGATTTGATTAAATTCTTGATTGTATGGTTGTAGTGATTCAAGTTTCTCTCATGCCTATGATACTAAAATCTTGAGTGTTTTCCTTATTGGCACTTTTATTCTTGATGGTTCGGAATGAGTTAGTCAAGCTATGAGGTTTAACCCTATTTGTGGGTCTTCATGACCATGTCTTTGTTTTGATTTTTTCTACTTGGGAGTGACTATGAAGGTTCTTGGGGCACCATGGTTTTGATTTATCAATTGCTTCCAAATTCTCTTTGGGTCATTGTTCTAGTGGGTTCCTTAACCTTCTTGTTTGGCTGGTGCAGTATGAGGATAAAGAGAGTATCCCTTTCCCTTATTTGACACTCCCTTAGCTATATCTCTACATGCTTGTATATATATTTTATATTATTTATATGTCTTCTTTCTTTCCAAATACCATATTGGCGATCATTTTTCTATAAGATTACTGGTAGTGTGTTATTCCTAGTGTCAGGCTAGAAATATGTAGTCATTGTAGATGTATCCTACTATCCTGAGCTTGGTTTTCAATTTGAGGGTAGGAATAAGTTTTCCATTAGGATTCATTTGTATCTTTTTGAAGCTGAGACCATGGTCTAGTTGGGTTGAGTGACCCGTGTTTCCAGCTATAGCTGAGCTCTCAATATCATAGATTAAATGATATTTATCCTATGCTTTGTGTGTAGTTGGATTTTAAATATCCCCTCATGTTGAAGGAGTGAAATGTTAAATCTCCATAGTGGAAGTCATCTTGGTTGTGAGAGGAAACCTTTTTTATTTTGTACCCCCTGGTATCCTACGTTGGATGTAGTATCCTTCAGAGAAGTGCATTCTGGTAGACAATTCTCAACTTTTTGGATTTTGAGTGAGCAAGAGAGACTCTAATTGTGTTAAAGCAAGTTATAGAAGAGCGGTAGAACTTTACAGTCTTTTGGAATGATTTTTCCCCTTTTTCCTTGATTCCTTTTAACTCTAGAGTTACAGTGCCTTTGTCTTGGAGGAGATCTTGGTGGGAATTTTTTTGCGGATGGCTTCCTCATGGTAGAATAGATCAGCTAGTATCAAGCCTTAATTGGAAGAGATTGTGGCTAGACATATCCTTCCTAGCACACTTTGTGCTTCCTTTGTAGGAATTTGAGAGTTGTTGATACTCTTTTAAATGTGCTTCAGACCTTTCAATAGTTGTGAGTTTGGATAGTAAGAGGTTGGAATGGTTTAGCTAGACTTATGGAGGATTCCTATGGTTTGTTTTATGATTGGCTGTGATTTTGGATCTTGCACTTCATGTGATATTTTGGTTTGAATTTTAGGCTTCAAGGAGTAAGCCTAGTACTTGGGAGGATTATGTAGTTCCTACCATATTTTATTTTTGTCTGATATCATGACATATGAGATTTTTTGTGATGCCTTGTGTGGCTCAAGATATTATCTTGTTGCTTTATATGATTGGAGTTCACCTTATGTTTGGTTGGATATTTACTTGTGTTGTAAGAAAATGTTGGACTTGTGAGAGATTCGTACCATTGGGGTGATTTTATTTATGTATTCGTATTAAAAAT
>MU226059.1:1189433-1207260 GCA_018584345.1 Thuja plicata | reverse complement strand
ATGCTAGCATTGTGAGTTGCACTTGGTTCAATTCATTCATGTGTTCATATTTGGGATTATTGTTGGTGATATATTGGAATATTTTTATATGTCTTATGATGTGAGGGATGGTTCCACTAATGTATGTACTAGTGGATACTATATTATGATAGTTATCTTCTTTAGGGATCATTATATTTATATCATGATGTTATTATGTGATTATCTGAGTCATGTGATCCAGTGGTTGCACTCTGTTATGTAATTGAGTATCCTACATTATTTCAGTTACTAGTATCATTTTATACTATGTTGTTATTACTATTTTGATTATATCTGCATGATGATGCTTAATAATGACATTTGTTGTATGTTTCATTCAAGAACTTTCAATTATAATAGTGTCATGATTATATTTGATTCCTAGTTATACTACTCTTTATATGCTATTGGCTATTTCAGTTGTCAAATTTCATTGATATATTCTTGTATTATGCAAATCACTATATTAATGCTTAATGTTTAAATTAAATTTTTATTTAAATGAAATACACATTGAGGATTAGATAATGGAACTGCTAGTGTCATGACATTCAAATACATAAAAATGATTGCATCATGAGAGTGTTAGTGTTCTATTAGGCACATTTTATTATTATTATTATTATTATTATTATTATTATTATTATTATTATTATTATTATTATTATTATTATTATTATTATTATTATTATTATTATAATATGTGCTTCAGCTATTTATATTGTGTGAAGATGCATTTGATGTTTATATATTTCAGTGATCAAGTACCACACATAATTCCAGTGGAATTGTGGGTTTTGAGTCTGTCTTTATTCCCGGTAGTGACACAAGAGGTAGTTTCATCGACCTTTCATGATTGATCCAATATCATCTCTATATGGGTGATGTACCCTTAATTTATATGTTATCACTTTAGCATGGATTGGTAAATCCAGACTTTATATACATTTTGTGGTAGACTAATGGTTGTGTCTATGCATTTAGTATTTCTACAATGTTGCAGTTGAGATAGAATTCACATGAGGATTATTTAGTCATTAACAAAACTTCTTTGGGCATAGTCTATTGTAGGAATTTAATTAATTATTTCCCTAAGTTTTTTGAGATTTTCAATTTGAGCTTTAAGCGATTTAATTAGTTTTTAATTAACACCTTTTTAGCATTTTTAAAAAGTTCTTTATAATTTGGGAAGTTGAGTTTATATTGTCACATCTCCATTTGATAGATTTTACAAATTTACTCCTTCCTCTTTGGAGAAATTCACTCTTCATCATTGGGAATTATTTGAGCACATGATTTTTGTGGGTAGACGCTCGTTGGATTCATGTCGTAAATCATCACCTTTTGTGGAGTCGTTTTTTAGTTCTATGAAGGATTTATTTTATTCTAGATGTTTCATTGTCTCCATCTAGGTGTGAGGTAAGGATTCTTTTACTTTTCCTCTTCCTCAGCTATTTTGGATGATTTTTGTTTGTAATTACATTGTGGAATGGTCACTAGTATTTTTCCCACTTTCCTTTATACTTTTATCACTAAATCAAGTTTGCATGAGTTGTAAGGTTTTTTATTTTAAAATTTCTTCCATCAGTCTATATTATTTCTCCCATGGAGTCAGATTTAATATTTTATTTGAATTTTTTCTTAGTTCTTCCTTTAAGGGAAAATGAGTTTTAATTTTAAAGCTTGATTCTAAGTTTCAAATTTGGGGAGTTTTTATGGGTGTATTGTTTTGTGTGCCTTCATGTTTTGTGTGTCACTATGTTTGACATGATTGGATTGTGGGATTTAGTAATACTCCTTTATTGTGGTAGGGATGTTCAATTAGAATGGATTTAGGATATTATGTTAATTATATATCATGATACAAACTTACCCATTCATATCTAAATTAATAGTTTTTGCACTTTGCTAGAATTTAGTATTTTAATGCTTTTGAGGCATTATGAGATTTCCTCATTTTCTAATGATATTATTGATGGATTAAATGATAATATATCCTCTTGACAATGTATCCAATCATGCAACTTATTATTTGGCTTGGTTTTGTGTTTACTCATCTTTTCTTGCCTTGAGTTTTTGGGAGTGAATTGACCTCCAACATTTTCCTTGGTTTCTTGTTGATGGTTGTGTTATCCATATCCTTAGTGTAGGCCAAGTAGGTAGTGCATATTGTACTTTTACCATCACTTTAGATCTAGTGGACATACCATGGGTTATCCCATCCTCAATGTAGACCGAGTGGATGAAGTCCATATTCCACATCCTTGGTGACGACCAAGTTGACCATTTATTTTCTGTTCATATTATTAGGGTAGAATGAGGGGACAAGCTAGGATGTTTCATGTCCTCGATGTAGATCAAGTAGACACAATATCTTATTTGTTTCCTTGGAGTAGACCAAGTGGATAAAGCATTTATTTATTTCCTTAGTGAAGACTTAGTGGAAATTTTATTGTATTGGTCTCCATCATTGATGTTGAGCTATAAGACTAGGTGCATTGATTAGGCATGGGAAGTAGATGCTTATGTCAACCTCGGTCTAAAAGTGGCCACATTATCTAAGTTAAGGAAATTATTAAAAAGTGAAAGCATAATAAAATAAACTGAGTATAAACACTAAAAAAGATTAATTGGTATAGTGGAAATAATAGAATCCTCAGATGTCATGCATGACCCAAGCATGAATATATATGCTAATGTGGAAATTTTTGAATACCAAGACTTCATGAGTGATTGGAGTGTGACCAAATATGGTGGAGATCATGAGTGATCTATGCATGAGTTATATTATTTCACTCACTATTTTAGTATTGGTTTGTGCGGGTGGATATACTCCCTATGGTTAGTACTCTTGCATCTAGGTCTAGTAGCAGTGAGTAGAACCCTACTATTTTTTATGATGCTTATTGCATTATATTTCACTTTGGACATTGTTCCACATGTTGGTGTTCTCCATGGATTTTAGTATTATGTATTTATATGCTTCATTCGACCTCTAAACTGTCCTTTGAGTTTTGAATTTGAATTGTGTGTGTGTGTGTGTGTGTGTGTGTGTGTGTGTGTGTGTGTGTGTGTGTGTGTGTGTGTGTGTGTGTGTGTGTGTGCGCGNTGTATTGTGTGTGTGTGTGTGTGTGTGTGTGTGTGTGTGTGTGTGTGTGTGTGTGTGTGTGTGTGTGTGTGTGTGTGTGTGTGCGCGTGCGTGTGTGCGTGTGTGTGTCCCTTTTATTTATGGTCGAGTGACTATCTATGAGACCATAGTTAGGTGGGCCTATGAGTTCCCCATGGTAGGGTGGTATTGCACTACAACTATCAGGGACTAGTGTACAAATGGTGATATCCTTCCATTATCATATTTTGAGCATGATGTTCTCTTCTACGCTTGGTATCTCTTTTCATTAGTATTTTATTTGGATGCTATATACTCATTGATTAGTTTCCTTTCATAATTATTCATTTATTTCTATCGAGTGATTATTGCCTTGATTTGTGTATCTTGTACTCCACAATGTGGATAAAGCCTTATATTTGAGCCATATGCTAGTTTCCAAAAACCTACCTTGTTATTAGACTAAAAACCCTGTCTTGTTATGTTTTTAGTTTAGTTTTGCACTTACTGGGAATAATAGCACATCTAAACATAGAATAGTGCAACACATAACAATGCATATGAGAAACAATCTAGGGCATATGTTAACCAGAGTAGCACATATGTTAACCACAGTAGTGCATTTTTTTAACTACTTTACCACCTATGAGACAATGAGCACTTCCCGAGGTCCTGTCCAAAATCTAATTTCATATTTGTTTTCCTTATTTTCTCAAGGTATTTATAACGTACTTAAAATTGATTTATCTAATTGGTATCATGCTTTTATGATCATTTTCTTAAATTTATTTTATAATGAATTGTTGTGTTAGCATGCATGAAGGATGAACTTGTCACCTTGATTGGCGACCATTGACAATCGTCTCGTGAAGTCCTATGAGGTTCATTGACATGTTTTGGACTCTCCTTTGTTCACTTGAATGTTTCTTTCCATTCTTTCTTTGTGTGTGGAGGTTTCATGGAATCTTTGATTTGATTCTTAGTCTTTCACTTGTGCATGATCATTTCAGGATTGTTGTTCTTATATTTTCATTTTTCTTAATTGGTTGTTAATGCACTATGTTATTCATGTTACATCTTATATTAAAAAAAATTATTAAGTGTATATGTGACCCTATGTTTATAAGAGTTCCTTGGATGGGCATTACAAGAACCATACCATTATGAAGATGGGATGAGGTACACTACAATAAAAAAATATTTGTATTTTCTATTATGGATTAGCAATTGCAGTATACATTCTAAATATAATCCTTACTAATTTTCTAATGAATATTACTCCAAGGGAAGCTTGGAGTGGTCACAAGACTTCAATGGCTCACTTTCATGTATTTATTTGTCCTTTCTACATTCATGTTACAGATTAGAAGTAGAAGAATTTGGATGCCAAATATCAACATTGTAATTTTAGGGCTATTTTGATGTAACCAAGGGTTCCGAATTCTACAATCCCAAGATAATCAATGGATCATTAGCTGAGATGTGTTGTTTAATGAGTTGGGTGTATCACAATAGGAGAAATATTTCCATCAACCCACATCAATCATAATGGGTATTGAAGATGATCATATTCCCTATCTATCGACAAATTCAATCGGAAGTTCAAGCTCTAGTGGCAATTCAACCATGAGCCCACCAACCTTAAGTCCACCAAGCTTGCCAAATAACTCATCTTCTAGTCTTGGTTCTAGTCTAACATCAAGTTGAAGACCTTTGTAAAAGGTATGACTTTTGAATGATATCTATCAGAGGAGCTCGAACATTAATCTGCATGTCAAACTTTTTTTATTTATTTCTATTTAAGTTAAACTTTCTATATATGAATAAGTAGTTAAAGATCAAGTATGGTTTGATAATATGAATAAATAAATGCATGCAATTGAAAAGAATAATACATAGGATTTAGTTCAACTTCCTAAGGATGAAAAATTCATTATTGCGTGTACTTGATAATTTAATATTTTAATCCTCCAATTAGTATTAGAGCTAGGTTAATCATATCTAGGTTTAGAAGCAGTGTTCTCCTACCTTTTTTTATGGAAAATGGAAACACTATTTCATTCAAGCTTCCAGTATTCAATAGAGAAAACTATGAGTATTGGAGCATTAAGGTGAAGACCTTGATATTATCCTAATACCTTTGGGATTTTATGTCAAAACAAGATACAATGAGTCTAAAGATGAGAATGCTTTGAATGCATTCTCCCAAAATTCATGCAATTATTTGAAACAAGACAGTAACAATGACAATCGAGGCCTCCTTGCCATCCAATCTACGTTGGATATTTCAATCTTTCATTGTATTTATGGTATGGAAAATTCAAAGGATGCATAGGAGGCTCTATGAACTACATACAAAAGATCAGACAAAGTAAGATTGGCGACACTTCAAACCTTTTGTAAAGAATTTTTAAAATCTAAGGATGAAAGAGGTGGATTCTATTCATGAATTCATTACTAGGACTCATGATATTGTAAATCAGCTAAGAACCCATGGAGAAAAAATTAAATGGAAAAAATTATAGAAAAGACTTTGAGATCCCTTCATCTAAAATCTGATCGAGTAGTGATTGTCATTGAAGAAAGGAATGATCTAACCACTTTCAAAGTTGCAAAATTGGTTGGTTCATTCCAGTCTCATGACGAATGTACACAACATTCTACAGAGAGCCTTGTGCAAACTTTCTAATCTACAGTAAGAATTGAAGATAAATTTTCAGCCCCTCCATCGCATACGCACCAATATCAAGCCAATTCTTTGACAAGTAGAGGATGTGATAGAGAAATAAGTAGAGGAAATAATAGAGGAAGAGGTAGCATAAGAGGATGAAACTCTATTAACCAGAGAAGCATCTAGTGTAGATATTGTAAGAAATTTGGTCATTATTAATCTGATTACAGGAAGAAGAAGTGTGATTTAATAAAGTCACGAGTTAACTATACTAAAGAATGATTTGAAGATTCAAAACACTCAGTATTATTCATCTACGATTTGGCCAAGGAGACTAAAAAGGATACATGGTTCTTACATAGTCATTTTTCCATCCGATATGATGGGTAAATTTTATCTTTTTGTGAAGTTAGATGCCACTTTAAGAAGTCATGCTAAATGTTTTGATGATCTAATGAGGTTCCCATATTTTGGGAAGAGGTTACCCTATGGTGAAAACTAAGTAAGGAGAAACTACTTTATTCAAGATATTTTTTATGTGCCAAAGTCACAACATAATATTTTAAGTATGTGCCAAAGTTAGATACCTCCGATACTACACAACCCTCTGATGCTCCCCGACAACTCACTTCTTCAGCTGCTGAATCCATTCTGGATCTTAATTTAAATCTTGGTTTGGGTGGTGATACTGCTCCATGCTTTATGGAAGGTTAAAATTTTTACTCTTTTTAAGGTAATCTATTTTGTAGTTTTTGTCTTCTGCAGTTTTGGTACGATGATGGGATTCTCGGTAGGAAGCAGGTTTTTGGGCCTTCCACATTGTGGAATATACTTTTGATCTCTTATGTAAATGCTTTTTATAAAGCTGTTTATATCTTAAAAATTGGATCATTTGTATTTTGTCTAAGGGCTTATGTATATTGTACAACTTGTAGAAAAAAACTTCAATGTTGTTTTTGAAGATAACTACTACAATTTTTTTAAAAATTAGCTAACCATCCTCTTGTAGGAAAGGATAATATGACACACGATAAGCTCTTTTCTACGACATTTGTTTCTATTTGGATGCATGCCCTCAAGGAAACTGCATATGTTTTGTGGTTATGGCACCAACGTTATGGTCATCTCAATTTTCAATGACTAACTTGGCTTCATAAGAATAATACAGTGGGAGGACTTCCATCAATCCAAGAAAATTAAGAAGTTTGTTCGTGATTTGTCATTAACAAGCAACAACGAGATATATTTCCAATAAACAAACTATGGATGGTAAACTATCCCCTAGAGCAAATGCATGTCGATATTCGTGCTAGCATAAAAGAGGAATATTTGGGTAAGAATCTATATTTTTTTGACATTTATTCTGCACATAGGTTTATTTTTGCAGCAAAAAATTTGAAAATTTCACATGCTTCATGAATTTTAAGGCCTTGGCAAGAAAGAAAAGTGGGTACTCTCTTAAAATAATTTATACTAAAAGAGGAGGAGAAACTACATCAAAAGAATTTGCTGATTTTTAAAGTACTAATGGTATTGATAGGTAACATACCTTAGCATATACCACCGAGCACAATGGTATTGGAGAAAGGAAGAACAATATCATTATGGAGATGACACAAAGTATGGTACAGTCCAAAAAGACTCCCAATTACTCTTGGGGGGTAGCAGTTGCTAGCATAGTCTACATTTTGAATAGAACCCCTACGAAGTTGCTAAAGAATATCAGTCCAAAGGAATCTTTGAGTGGTCATGGGCTTTCAATGGCTAACTTTCATTTATTTGGTTGTCCTCCCAATATTCATGTTCCAAATTACAACTGAAAGATGTTGGATGCCAAATCTCAACATTGTAATTCTGTGGGCTATTGTTATGCAACCAAGTGGTACATATTGTACAATCCCAAAACATAAATTAATCATTAGCCGAGGTGTAGCTTTAGATGAAGGGGGGCATAGAAATGGGAGAAAGGTTCTCAACAATCCACAATAATCATCATGGGCATTGAAGATGATCATATGCCCTCTTTCCCCACAAATTCAAGTGGAAGTTTAAGCTCCAATGACAATTCAAGCATGAACCCACAAAACTCACGTCCACCAAGCTCTCTAGATAGCTCATCATCCTGTGCTAGTTCTAGTCCAACATCAAGTCCAAGCCCTTTGCGAAAGGTACAAAGTTTGAATGATATCTATGAGAGGAGCTCTAACATGAATCCAGTTTACAAATTTTCTTTATTCATTTCTATTCAGGTTGAACCTTCTATATATGAAGAAGAATTTAAAGATCACGTATGGGTTGATGCTATGAATGGAGAGATGCATGAAATAGGAGTTAGGGCAACTACCTAAGGATAAATAAGTCATTGGTGTGAGTGCTTTATATTTCAAATTTACAATCCTTCACACTTCTCATATATTTTATTCCTTCTCTAATAAATTGATTAACTTAAACTTCTTTATCTTAGTTTTTTTTTTTTTTTCTATTTAAAATTCAAACTTACTTACCAACCTTAATTTCCCTCCACAAAATGAACTTATAAAAAATCCTCAACTTTTCATCACAAAGACACCTGCAAAACTTATTGTTGATTGATGATTGCATCATAAATGTGCAATCAAAATCCTAAAGATCTTAACCAAAGAGATTCTAAATCTCCAATAAAATAAAATAAAAGAAAATAAAAATCCTAGCAATCTGGATCAAAGGTGAGAGTACTTATCACAATTAATTGAACGGACGCTATTTACCTTCAACAACAACACACAGAATCAAGAAATTGTCGCTTTAACAACGAATAAATTTAATACTTTTAAGATTGGAAAGCGAAATCTTCGTTGGGAGAGTAGTTTTATGTTATTTAATGGCGCTCATAGGAGCCTTCAGGTGGTCTTCTATCAGCGATATTATCAAAAGCGTATTGCCCAATCAGCCATAAGTTCAAGGGCTTGAGATCAACGATAGCGTATGTCTTTATTATGTACATTGTTGGCAGATAAAGTTGTTGTTACCAATAAAATAGAATGGCGCGGTAGTAGCAATGTTAGCTGCGCTTATTTAAAGTCATTATAGACAAAGGAACTCCCCATCTTCCTGATTGCGCTGACTTGCAGAAACACCTGGCACAGCGAGGGAAATTGTATTGTCAAATACAAGTGATTCGGAATTGGCTAATGGTAATGACTATTGCGCAGACTGCCGAGTGATTGGAAACTGCAGTGTATCAGCGATAATAGATAATATAAGTGGTCTCAGTTCTCTGGTAAATAATTTGATTATGTAGATGTTTTGTTGCTTATATTTTTTTATCAAATTCCATGATTCATTATTGACAAATGAGATCAAGAGTGAGGGAGAAATGTGGAAATATTAGATAATGAAATTTGGTCCTAAACATTAGCAGTAAAACAATCTACACATCAAATTCTGAAAAATACCAACTAATCATTATAAATTGTAAGAATTTCATGATTTTAAGAAAATCTAATGTTAAAATTCTACGATGCATTTTTAAATTTGTTCTGCAGCTTATCTTCCTTTCCTGACAATTACTGGTGGGGAAAGAATGGCCCTTGCACACAACAGTGCTAAAATGGAAAGGGTTCCTTCTGCAAAACCTCCATTTACTGTTGGAGATCTGAAAAGGGCGATTCCTCCACACTGCTTCAACAGGTCCATGATAAAATCATTCTCATATCTAGCAATTGATCTTGTTACGTCTGCTTTGCTCCTATATTTGACATCTTTCTTCCGTATGGCTGGATTTCTTAAATGGATAATGTGGCTTGGCTATTGGACGGCACAAGGTTCTGTTCTTACTGGTGTATGGGTTATAGCACATGAATGTGGGCACCATGCATTCAGTGACTACTCTTGGGTTGATGATATAGTGGGATTTGTACTCCATTCATGGCTTTTTGTGCCATACTTCTCTTGGAAGTACAGTCACAGAAGGCACCACAGCAACACTGGAAGTCTAGCATGGGATGAGATCTTTGTTCCCGTTCCAAAGCATAAACTAAACTGGACATCCATTCTTGTCAATAATCCTCTGGGAAGGATTTTAACTATAGCATTGGTTCTAACTCTTGGTTGGCCTCTGTATCTAGCCTTCAATGTTTCAGGAAGAAAATATGCTCGTTTTGCCTCTCACTATGACCCATTTGGTCCAATTTACAACAACAAAGAGAGACTACAGATATTTGCTAGTGACATAGGTTTGCTTGGTGTCATTTATACCCTGTATG
The DNA here is from genome assembly GCA_018584345.1 of Thuja plicata. Classification (NCBI taxonomy): domain Eukaryota; kingdom Viridiplantae; phylum Streptophyta; class Pinopsida; order Cupressales; family Cupressaceae; genus Thuja; species Thuja plicata. Next base: position 1,197,218 of record MU226059.1, on the reverse strand, counting down.
TGTTGGCATCAACATTTGGGTTGATTTGGGTGATCAAGATTTATGGAATCCCAATTGTGGTTGTTAATGGACTCCTTGTTCTTATTGCATACCTGCAACACACACACCCGGCTGTTCCTCATTATGACAGCTCGGAGTGGGAATGGTTGAGAGGTGCACTTGCAACAGTTGACAGGGATTTTGGAGTTTTAAATCATGTCTTACACCATGTAACTGATACACACGTAGCACATCATCTATTCTCTACAATGCCTCACTATAATGCCATGGAGGCTACAAAAGCTATGAGGCCAATTTTGGGGTCCTATTACCATTTTGACCGGACGCCTGTCTATAAAGCCGTTTGGCGGGAGTTTACAGAATGTGTGTATGTAGAGGCTGACAATCCGCAGCAAGGTGGGGTTTTCTGGTACAGAAACAAAATGCCATAATATAGAAATCCTGAAGCGTTCTTTGGCTTATGAACTTGTTTCGGAATGTCTGGTTTTGTTGAAGTCTTAGATTTGCATGACAGAATCAATAAAATTAATTCCTTCTAGTTTTGTGATAAAATCAATCGGGTTTTATTGTTATGGATTGAAATTTTGTATGGGATTCACTTAGAATCAACATTGGGGTCAAGAATGTTTCCTATTAATTATGTCTGGCAAAGTTCATTGTATTGGCTTTTGTAATGCCCTGATCTCTCTTTTCAATCGCTGGCCTTTTAGGTCCTTTAGCGTAATATGTCTTTGATTTAATTGTAATTGCTTATTTAATACTTTCGTTGCTTTGGATTTCTTGTTGTCAAACTATGTTTTTATTTTATTTTCCCCTTGCCCCTTGTAAATGCCTATTGTCCTACAAATAAATTTGACAAAAGCTATATAACGAAAATAATATAGATTGTTCATGAACAAGTAATTCATTGTAAAATAGAATTAGGGGCCTTCTTCATGGATGTCAGCATTCTGTTGGCTATACAATTATGGCAACAAAGACTTAAAAAATGCTTTCATAGGAAAGGACAAGCATTCTCCTTTTTTATGTCATAACAAATCTTGAAGGTATATATCTAACATCATAATAGGATACGAAAAGAGAGACAAAATCATAGCACAGGCATTGACTATCCTATGGTATATAGAGTTACAAAAAGATCTATATGATTTCAAATACCATAGAGTTACAAATAGATCTATACAATTTCAACGGTAAAAAATTGCAAAATCAATGATCTAATTGTAAATGATTTTGACTTATATATCTCAATATGAATCCTCTTAACTCTCGTTATGAATGGAGCACGAGAAACAAAATCTACGGGTGGAAAACCAGAGATTCGTGAGATCAACCTCCTGGCCTTCGAAGAGGCCAAGGATTTGGGCACGATCAGCTAATAGTTTTGGAAGGACAAAGATCAAAGGAGGGATTGGTAGGAACCTTGGCCTAAATAAACAACAACAGACCTTCAAACGGCTACCCAGGCCTGCTCTGTGACCACAAGAAATAGAATTTAGATGAAGTCAACAGCAACGCTGGGGAAGTTCTCGGGAGCACCAGGTGCCATTAAACAGGTGGAGATCTTCTCATTTTAATCTGAAGTTCATTCACATATTCCCACCTACCATAGCAGGAATACCAGTTAATCCTCCACTGCCAAACAAGGCTAGGTTTTTTGAAGGATGCAATGGGATCAAGCAAGGTGACCCTACCTCCCTCTTTCTATTCATCATTATGGCAGAAGCCTTTGGTCGTAGATTAATCAGTCTCCAAAATCAAGATGCCATTCAAGGGGTGGAAATTACTTCTCTTGTCCAGGCTGTTACTCATCAGCAATTGGCGGATGATATACTCCTTTTTGGAAAAGGCAACTTCAGAGAGGCTACAATACTGAAGGAGACATTAGACAAATATGTTATGGCCTCGGGACAAGTGTTAAATAAAGAAAAATCAACTATCTTCTTTCTAAACACTAGAAAGAAAATCCAATAGAATATAAGTAAACTTTTCAAATACAAGATTGGATCCTTTCCATGCATTTACCTTGGCATTCCCATTGAAAAAGCTCTAATAAATGAGAATGCTTGGAAATTGGTTGGAGAGAAACTAGACATAAAAATGGATTCTTGGAAAGCAAAATGGTTGTCATGGGACGGGTGGGTGGTCCTAATTAAAGCAACTCTTGCAGCAATCCCCATTTATCTACTGTCTTGCCTCTCCCTTCCATCAGGAAATGTTTTTGGCAAGGAAGAAACACTAAGAGAAAATTTAACTTGATATCATGGGATAAGATATGTAATCCACTGAAGGTTGGAGGAATTGGAATAAACAACTTACAGTGGCAAAACCAAGCTCTAGGAGCAAAAATTTATTGGAAAATATTAAAGGATAAGAATCTCAAGTGGGTCAGAATTCTTAGAGGCAAATACTTTCACCAGTTGGAGGATGAATAGGTAATCAGAACTTCTAATCTTCCCAGAGGTTCCTGAATATGTAATTTTATTTCTAGCTCTAGAGGATTAATTGAAGACAATCTTTCATGGAATATCAAAGATGGGTCAATTGCCAAGTTTTGGGATGATTCTTTGGGAGGGCTCCCTAGCATTAACCAATTGCTTGGTCGCAACAACATCAGAAACATTTGCATCCAAAATTGGGGCCCGCTGGTGAAAGACCACATCTCTCAAGGACCTCAGTACTTGATTGATGGATCTTGGTAGTGGAAACACTTCGAACAGCTTAACCTAAACCCAATTAAACTTCAAAAAGTGAAAAAGATTATAGAAAACAAATCCTTCTTTATCAAATCAGGGAAGGACAATGTTATTTGGAATGGCTCCAAAATAGGGGATTATAAGGCCAAGGCAGGATACAGTATCCTCTCAAACAAATTATCCTATAAAAGACCCCAATTCTTTCAGCAAAATTATTGGAATAAGGTCTATCTTCCAAAAGCAGGCATCTTCTCCTGGGAAGCAATTCAAGGGAAAATACTTACTACTAATAGGTTTATGAATATGGGATTCTAGGGTCCAACCAGATGTATTCTTTGTTACAAAAATGAAGAGGATATGAACCACCTATTACTTTCTTGTCCCTTTTCCTTGGAGTGTTTGCAATGGTTATGTGCAAAGCTAGGCTGATCTTTTGCCCTCCCAAATGACATTCTGACACTCTTCTCCTACTCAACACAATTATTCACTGCTGATATTCTTTTTGGTAATTTATGGTTAATCTCTCCTTCCATTTTGATTTGGGAAATCTGGAAGGAAAGGAACAGGAGAATTTTTCAAGAGACTTCAATGGATTCTCCCTCTGTTCTTAATCGAATTGAAGCATCAATAGTGGAAGTCATGAAATCAAGAATTCAAATGCAAAGCGGATAACACAAGTTTTTCACAAGTTGGGATTACATCATGAGGAAAAAATGGTTTGGGCTAAAAACTCCTTCAACAATAGGCATTGGTGTGAAAGAAAATGTCATTCTCAGAGAAAACTACAAATGGAACCCTCCTCCTTTTGGCTAGCACAAATTGAATTTTGATGGTTCCTCCAAAGGAAACCCTAGACCTTCCAGTGCAGGTTGCATCATTCACTCTTGGGATGGCTTTGTTATTGCCAAATTGGAAAAACCCTTGGAAAATGACACTTGCAATGTGGCAGAATTCAAAGCCCTTCTTCTTGGTCTATCATTGGCATGGGATCTAGGAATCAACAAACTAGAGATTGAAGGGGACTCCATGATAACTTTAAATGCTGTGAAATCAGGGGGTTCTCCAAACTGGAAATTACAAGCCATTTTGGAGGTTATTTCAAATATAATTAAAAAATTTTAATCCATAACAGCTAACCACATTTACCGGGAAGGAAATATTTGGTGGATGGTTTAGCAAACAAGGCAGCATTGGGGGAGTCCATTCAATTTCATGCTAACAAGTAGAAATGATGTCACTTCACAATAGATCTCGAGATACAATCGGGATTGAGCTCCAAGTTTATGCAGATCATAACTCACTCAAGTCCCATCGACATTAATTCTATATGCTCAACGGGAAAATTGGTTGCTGGGAGGTGATGTACACTCTTTTCAATGGCAACTAGCTTCATCTTCATAGAGATCTTGCATTCAATACACATCCCATCAACCAGAAATCTCATCCTCTGGTGTAAGAGATTTTCAAAAGCTGTCACTTCTGTTCGTTATAAAGATGACATCGCTCTCTTCAAACCGTTTGTAGTATGCCTAGGTGGAGATCGCCCAGATCCTCTTAGGATGGGTACAACAATTTGCAGGTTGTTATCAAGCCACGACATTTGAAGTGAGATGCACTCCATCTTGGGCTGACAGTGCATTAAATATTTAATGCTTAAAAAACCAATTTCAATACTTGACAAGGACTTCATTTCCTCTAGCTACGACAGAAGTTCTAGGTCTCTCTCTATCCTCTACATTTCGCATAGTATTTCCTATTATCAGTTTTCAAGGTATGGACACCCCAATTAAGCTTTGTTCAGATCTAGAGAAAATAGCATTTGACACTCCTATTGCTTCGAATCACATCAGGAAAGTTTGCAACTTTCAACACCCTTTGGTCATACATGCAATTCAAAAAGTTCTAGGGTACAACTTTCCTTGCACCAACCAGAGATACAGAGTTTTAGCTGAAGATCTTTGTGATGAACATAGACTTCCATGGGGATTTGGCAACAATTATGACCGCAGGGCAACCATTCCCTATTTTTGTGACTAGACAGAGAAGGAACATCTACACTGTGCCCCCAAGATGACTATTCATCCTCTCTGGTTGGGAATGAGAAGATTACCAACTACCCAAGAATATGATGTAAAAAGGAATAAACTTCCTTTCCAAATTCTTGGGAATTATAGATGGATTTCACGCTCCTTATGGAGACAACTTGGATGAAAACCTTCCATGGGTGCATCAGTACAAATATGACAAAAAGTTGGATGGGCTTGGAAGCCCTGATTCCTCAGACAAAGAGGAAGAAGAAGAAGAAATGGAGACTGCCTCAGAGGAGGATTCAGAGGAAACTTGTGATGATGAGGATTTGGGCATGGTTGCTAATGAAGAGGAAGATACAGAGGAGGTTGATATGAATCTGGTGGATGCTTCAACAGAGGACAACCCTGAGGGAAACAGTGGCTCCCCAATTCTTGTGGGGAGTCCAAAATCAAATTCTGCTCCATTCACAGAGAATGACACCATGTCTCCTTTCGACTGAGATAAGACTGTCTGGGATGTTTTGTTTTTTTTGAAATCAATACTCTCATTTTTTTCTTTGTTTTTTAGCTTTTGTTGTTAAAAACTATGGTTTTTTTTTAAAAACTCTTGTTGAGCCTAGGTGCTTGGTTGGGTTCACAATCCTCTCAGTTGGATTGGGGTATGAACCAGATACATTATTCTTCCTGATAACTACTGATTTTACTATTTTTTATATTTTCTATGTTTTAATAAAAATCTCGGCCTCGGCCTTTAAATGATCAAAAAAAAAATATGAATCATCTTAACCAATTTAAGACACACATATGCTATAGACTATTCTCAAACAACTCTCTCATCTTAAAGCTCACATGAGCTGTAACACAATTTAAAACTCTAAATTAGGAAAATATGGAATCACTTATAATAAATTAGAAGAGGTCAAAGAAATATATTTTTCAAAGAAATCTTAGCCTACAAAATAATCAAGGCTCGTGTCTATCAATGTGAATAGATCTGAAGTAAGAGGGTTTTGAAATTGTACATTTTGAATAATTTTGTTTCTACTTATTAGATATAATTTATATAATTTTTTAACTTTCCCCAAAATTTATATAATCAAACAACATAACTCAAATGGATGATGGGGAATCTATCATAAATAGGTTTATGACCTAACCATTTATAAACAAAAAAAATTTGACACGAATACATTTTTGAAAGTATACAAATTTATCATTTTTCAATGGTTTAGTTCAAATATCATTAAAAAATTTATTGGGTTGTGTATAGGTTAGTTCAATTTCCTTATTGAGAACACGTTCATGAATATGGAGATGATATTAGTTTAATTTGTTTTGTGTGAGAATGAAGCATTTGTTTCGTAGACATTTCAAGTTGACACACATTAATTGTCATAATATATAATTTTTTTATCAAGTTGTGGATGTTGAAGATTCTAAGAAGTTTTCAAGGGGTATTGATTCACAAGTTGCTACAACAATTTACTTGTAATCTTTGTCAATGGATGCCAATGAAACATTAAGTTGCTTCTTGAACCTCCATGAGAAAATACCATATCCAAGATAACTAGTTGTTGATTTTCTAAAGTCCACATAACTTGCTCAATCTAAATCAGAACCGCAAGTATGAAATCTTTATTTCTAAAGAAAGCTTCAATCCAAAATTTTGTGTTCCTTGAATATATCATACAAAATTCTTTGTAGCTAACTGGTGACTACATTTTGTTTGACCCATTAATTGAGACCACAATCCAACTAAATAAGATATTTTCAACTTTCACTAATTGATTTACCATTTGGCTCTTTAGTAGAATTAGTTCATGTCTACATTTGTGTTAATGAAGCTTTGCATTCCAAAAATTTGAATTATTTGATAATTATTTTTGTATTATTTAATTGAAATACATATTTTCATACCTATTTCTACATTACAATTTTCAAAATGTAATAAGTATAACAAAGGTGGTATCTAAGTATTTTTGGCTAGTGTGTCTATTGGTGGATTAGTGAAGCAATAGTGAGTTTAATAACAAGGTACAAATATATGGTTTAGGTGGTTGTATTGGACAATATGTTGGAGTAATTATTATTTACCGTATGCTTAAGTAAACTATATTATCATTATTTAATAGGTTTCATAAACATTAGTACGATAAACTTGTCAAATAGTTGCATTTACCTATCCTACCTATCTTGTAAAATAATTTTATTGCCATCTTTTGAGATCTTTTGTGAGAGGTTGACTAGGGAGAAATCCAAACTTTGTGAAAATAATGTCACCAAGTCTCATGTAGTAGCTGCTACTCAAACTCAACACAAGAAAAAGGAAAAACAATAAACCTAAGACAAAGAAAAAATATCATGAGAATTCCACCACTTCTTCTAAAGAGGATAATCTAAAGTATAAACGACTCACATGTAGCTTTTGTTAGAAACTCAAGCACTGATAAAAAATAAAATTATCAGAAGGAACTTTTTAAGTTAAAGTATTGGCTCAAAGAGTATCATATTTCAATTCCTTCTTCATCTAGTTCATTGCCTTCTACTTCAACCCAATATGACGATACATCTCCTAAGAAGATTGGAAAAGGTCATGCCTTAATTATAACTCATGCACCTAGGAATGTTGCATGGATAATTGATTTAGGAGCTTCAATTAACATCACTCATTCTAGTGATTCATTGATTCCACATTCTCTTAGAGAATGATTTTAGCATAGGATTTTGAATGCAAACAAACAATTTGTTTGTATCACTAAAAATGGTGACAGTATTTTGGATATAGGTAATCTCCTATCAATATATTAGTCTACACAGGAAGGAAAAACTTTCGAGTTTAGTCCCAATTTAGAGCCTATTCGTCATCCAACAAGACATGAATTTTCACCTAGTAGGACTAATCACCACTCCAAGGTATTTAACTTTGATCATTTTTGTAATGATGGTGATCCATATATTCCAAGGACTCTTCCTTCTAGTGAGGTAAGTAATTACAATTGCTTTATGGAATTAATCATGATTCTTCCATCTCTAACTTAGAGGTTATAGTTAACATGGTT
>MU226059.1:1172471-1186381 GCA_018584345.1 Thuja plicata | reverse complement strand
ATTCACATGTCTTATATCATCCCTTAAGCTCTCGTAACCTGAATCATCATCGCTAGTAAGATATACAAAAAATAGAGAGACTCACTCTGTCAAACACTACTGTCACTGTCTAGTATCTAGTCTTCACTAAAACATCTGTAACTCATCCAATATACAATATAAAGCCAAGAGACATTAGAAATAAGATCACCATACATACTTCTACATATCATCATATTCGCTAATTTTGATTCAACCGTATAGTAGCTGCACACTTCGGTCAGTCATAATACAACAATACTGACCAGTCTGTTCTTCCTCCAAACAAACATGATATCAATGAAAAAATATGAATGTCAACAACATCAGTAGTAACCAATTCCAACAACATCCAACTGTGTGTGTGTGTGTGTGTGTGTGTGTGTGTGTGTTTATTTTTATTTTTATTTTGTGTGTGTGTGTGTGTGTGTGTGTGTGTGTTCATGTGTATGTGTATGTGTATGTGTATGTGTATGTGTATGTGTATGTGTATGTGTATGTGTATGTGTATGTGTATGTGTATGTGTATGTGTATAGATTGTTAATACTATAAGGTCTAGGATTAATCACAGTGGGAATTATTAGTCTATCAGATCATAAACTTTTTAGAATTCATTCAACACCATAAACCACATTACTGAACTATAAACCTTATGCATAAAATAAATAAGGTAACTAAATAGTCATCCACTCATGAAACAAAGTGACACTAGTATTTTATTGTGGAAACCCTTGGTTAGAGGGAAAAAATCGTGGTGGGAATTAGTACCCACAAATATTTGCACTCTTCTAAAATGAGCCTTGTTAAAGACCTAGAGCCCTATCAGGAGCTTGCAAATATGCATGGTTAGGAGCACACCCTATTAGGAGTCATTCGGTTGTGATATTTACCCCTATCCCTATTAGGAGCTCTACCTTGTTAAGTGTAACCTTTTTAAGGGATTTAGACACTAGTTAAAGAATCACCTAGTTAAAGGAATTACAAATTAGACCTCTGAAATTCTACATAGTTAAGGGATTTTCTTGAGAATCTATTAGGATTCAAAAAGTATAATTATCTAGGTGTAGCATGCCTCCTCTTCTTCTTTAGATCTAATTAAGCACAATACTTATGCTTCTTCCGTAAAATATTATCTCTTCACTAGACCTCACCTTGGCATCTAGGATCTAGCCATGCATAAATGATTAATTAACATGTACATATACATAACATGCATAGAATCCAAGAGTGGATATTCATCAATGAAACACATAGGTATAATCATAATGTACTTTATATATTTATGTTAATTTATGTTAGTTCAAATACCTACTAAAAATTCAATGAATACATTCATATTTACATCATAGGCATTTCAACATTTTGGTCAATGTCCATGTTTTTAAAAATACAAGACAACTTGTTCGAACAGATATTATTCAAACTTATGAAGAAATATTGAACACCATTCAAAGACATGCAGTTTGTAAAGAGGGGGCATGCTTGAGGAAGAAAAAAGGAAGACTGGTTTGCGGGTATTTTCTTTACAAATACCAAATTTAACATGTAAATTAAGGATGTTGTTCAAAGATGATGCATGAGTACCTAGGCAAACTCTACATTTATAGTTAAATTTTTGGCTTGTAAATGACTCTAGCAGAGTCAATAATTTACTTTTGACCTTAAAAGGTCTAGCAAGGTGTGTGACTAGATGGATTAAGTAACAGTACTAATCCAATCTAGTTTAGTTAGTTTAGCTTTATTGCTTGTTTTGGCTTAGAATTGGGAAAATGAGTCTAAATGTATCCTAGACCTAGGTGTGAAGTGGAAAGTTCCTAAAAAGTCTCTAATGATGTGTATTCATCGAATGAAGAAGGATGGAGGTCCTAAAAGTTAGTTATGAGCATTTATGCAAAAGATGCTAAATGTTTGCATGACAAAATTTTGCAATTTTGCAAATGTTGTGCATGCAACATAGAAAACTTTATTCCTCTTTAAATGGAGGAAGGAAATTAATGCTAGTGGCCTAAAATGGTGGAGGAAGAATCTTAAGATACTCCATGGCTCATTTCCCAAGGGATAATGATTGTAAGCAAGATTTTGAAATTGAATAGTGCAAGTGTTCTGAGATACAAAGGACAACTGACTTGATTGAATGTTCTTAACATTTTAATGTATTGAAAAGCTTAATCTGTTAGTAGTTTCATGTACTAGGAGTATATTCAAGATTTTAACTTTTAGTGAGCAAGTAGATTAGTGTTTATTCGGTAGCCTTAGGAAATTATTGAAGTTTTAGGGAGTCTACTGGTCCAGTTCAGTGTAGTTTTTGGTTTTATGGCTCCCCCATGAAATCCTACTATGGGAGACTCAAAAGGTTGGATGAATGTGTTAAGGGAGCCTCTGTAACATGTATATTCAAGTAGGATGTTATAGGAATCAATTTTTGATTTTTATAGCCATGCCCTAGGCAAGCTATCACTGTCCAGTTAGGTGTATGGCAGAGGAAAAGATGCTTGCAAAGACAAGGGTTTGTATGAGAGTTCTAAACCAAGTGTGGTCTCAGATTCATTAGGCTCTTATAGATCCCTGGTTATGAGTTCATAGCTCATCGAACCCATTTGGATATATTTCTCCATAGAAATCAGTGGACTTCTTGTGAAGAGACAAGATTGGCCTAATAGCCCTACAATTTAGGACATGGGTGTACGAAAGAGTTCGGGACCCTTGACCTTGAAAATCCTTTAGGTATTCAAAAAGTGTATTAGGATCCTAGATTAGTTTTTGGGGTTGTTTGGGAGATTTAGGAATAAATCCATTAAAAAACCCTTTGGATAGGGCTAATTGGTCAATTACGCCTAATAGGATAATTTTGAGTGAAGATTTGGAACTCGACTAAATTAAGATTAAAGACCTATTCAAATAGGAATTTATGGATGAAAAATGTGTATACAAGTAGTAGACAAAACCCTTGTAGGATTTCTGGAGTTGGTATGAATGGTTTATGTTCGGAATCCTTGAAGCAAGTGTGAATCAATGAGACAAAACTAGTGGTAGTTGTCCTTCAAGGTTAAACACAAGAAGAATAAATCTTGGAAAAGAGTTGGGATAGTCTTAGTCTCTGTGTCTTGAGGATATTGAGATCCTAGAAGAGGAATTGGGATCCTAAGTAGACTAGGGAAAGAAAAGTCCTATCTAGAACATTGTGTGAGCACACCTTAGGGTTACTTCTATCAGATTGGTATCAAATCCAGGTTGATCAGGCTTGTGGTTAATGTTTTAACCAACATAATCAGTAGGAGAGTCAATAATAGTGACCAATTTTGAGTTGGCTAAGAAGGTAAATGATCAAGAAGTGGATAATAGGATACTCTGAGATAGATTGGCTCAATTAGAGAAAATGGTAGATGAAGATGATGAAGTAAAGGATAAGGTTGAAGGGAAAGGAAAGGATATTTCCATTGATGATGAAGTACCAGAATCTGACCCTATCCTTACTAAGGAGCCATTCCTGAAAGCTTTAAAGGCTATGAGTGGAAAAAGGGAGTTCCAATCTTTACTGGAAAGATGGAGCCAGAGATAGTCCTTGATTGGATAGAGGGAATAGAAAACCATTTTGAGTGTGATGGAATCACTGAGGCTCAGAAGGTGAAGGTTGCAAAATCTATACTGAGAGGGTTTGCACGCACTTGGTGAAAATTCATCCAAGATGAGAGGGAAAAGGAAGGAAAGAGGCCCATTGCTTCATGGAAGGCTATGGTTGCAAAAGTCAGATATGCTTATATCTCTGAGGATTATGAAATCCAATTGCATAAGAGAAGATAAGGTTTGAGACAAAAGGACCTAGATGTAAACTCCTATACTGAAGAGTTTCAGAGACTTTGCATGAGATCTAGAGTTGCAGAGGATGAGAAGATTAAGGTAGCAAGATACCTTAATGGACTAAAGTGGACCATACAAGATGAGATGAGTCGTTTGACTCTAGAAACCATTCAGAAGTGCCACCAAATTGCCATTAAAGTTGAAGAGAAGCTAAGGAAGAAACAAGACTCTAGTACTACCAGAGGAAGAGGTAGAGGGAGATACACTAGAGGAAAGAGAGGTGGATATGGTGGAAGGAGTTATTAACCAAAGAATCAAGGGGAGACCAAATTTGTCGAAAAACAAGAAGGAAACTCCAATAGATGGGGTTCAAATAGAGGAAGGAACTCTATTGGTAGAGGAAGAAATAACAACTAAGGTAGCGGTAACTACTTTTCTACTATGAAGTGTTACCACTGCAACCAGATGGGACATCCTACATACAGATGTCCAGAGAAGGGTACTACTTCTCAAGGAAATAATAAGAGGGTGAATTGTGTCCAAGAAGAGACTAGTGGTCAAAAGAAACAACCTGATATTCCCTTAGATTCAGAGGAAGGTGAAAATCTTATGATGAGGAGAACTCTGATTAAGGAGCCAGTAAAAGAGGAGCCTAGTCAAAGGAGGTCACTATTTAGAGTGAAGTGTAAAAATGATGGGAAAGGTGTGTAAAGTCATTATAGACTCAGGGTCTACTAAAAATATAGTGTCAAAGGAAGCAGTCAGCAAGTTGAAGATGACAAAAATACCCCACACCAATCCTTACAAAGTCACCTAGATAAAAAAAGGGAAACATGTCCTTGTCAATGAGAAAGCTTGGGTGGAATTCTCAATCAGGATATATAAGGCTAAAGTCTAATTTGATGTCCTACCTATGGACGCATGTCACCTACTCCTAGGTAGACCATGGAAATTAGACAGAAATGACATGCATGATGGTGTAAAATATGTATATTCTTTCAAGAAGGATAATATGACATTTAAAATCTAGTCACTATTGGAGGATATAGAAATGAAGTCATCTCGCCCGAATGTTCTCATGGTGGGTGAGAAAGAGTTCTTGGAAGCCTTATAAGAAGGAGAGGGATTTTTTTTTGTAGTGGTGTTGAAACCAAAGGAAGAAAGTGTTGAGAGAGCAGTCAAGAAGACAGAGTTGCCAAAGGAAGTGTAGGAGCTTCTATAGAAGTATGAAGGAATTTTTAGGGATGGAAAACCATCATCCTTACCACCTAAGAGGTCAATAAGCCACCAAATAGACCTGATCCCTGGAGCTACCCTTCCTAATAAGTCTTAATATAAGATGACTCAACAAAATGAGGAGAAAGCTAGGTAGATTCAAGAACTCCTAAGCCAAGGTCCGATTAGGAAAAGCATTAGGCCTTGTGCCATACATTCTATCTTAGCCCATACAAAGGGAGGAACATGAATGTTATGTACTGACTCTAGAGAAATAAACATAATAAACATTATGTATAGGTTCTCTATCCCTAGGATAGAATACCTAATGGACTGTCTAGGAGGAGCAAGGTATTTTACCAAGATTGACCTAAAGAGTAGCTATCATAAAGTTAGGGTAAATGAGGGGGATTAATGGAAAAAAAACTTCAAGACCACAAAAGGACTATATGAGTGGATTTTCATGCCATTTGGGCTATCCAATGCACCATCAACTTTCATGAGGTTGATGAATGAAGTCCTTAAAGAATATATTGGAAAGTTTGTGGTAGTTTTCTTAGATGATATACTCATCTACAGGAAGAAAAGAGAAGAACATCTTAGACCTCTAGAAATTGTTTACAAGAAGCTACATAAGGAGGAGTTGATGATAAACTTGGAGAAGTGTGAATTAGTTAAGCAAGAATTAGTTTATCTTGGATTTGTGTTATCTCAAGGCAACCTAAGGATGGATCCAAGCAAAGTGGAGGCCGTCATCAACTGACCTACTCCAAGAAAAAGCACTGAGGTAGGAATTTTTCATGGATTAGCACAATACTATAGAAGGTTTATCAAACAATTCAATACAATTTATGCTCCTATGCTTGATACTATCAAGGATGTGATGAAAACTAAATTTATATAGAATGAACAAGCTAACCATGGGTTTGAGTTTTTAAAGAAAAAGAGTGCTACTCAACCAATCCTAATTTTTCCAAGATTTGAAAATCTATTCACTACGGAATGAGATGCCAGCAATGTAGTCATTGGTGTAGTCTTGAGTCAAGAGGGAAGACCAGTGGCCTTCCACTCTGAGAAACTAGGTGAAGCTAAGAAGAAATACTATTCTTATGACCTAGATATGTATGCTTTGATCCAGGAACTGAGAAAGTGGAGGAATTATTTGCTCCCAAAAGAGTTCATATTCTATTCAGACAATCAAGCATTAAGTTTCTTGAGCTCTCAAGTTAAACTCATTCACAAGCATATGAAGTGGGTTGAGTACCTACAAGCTTACACCTTCAACATCAAACAAAAGAATGAATTGCAGAATAAGGTAGCAGATGCCTTAAGCAGAAGATTCCTGACCATCCAAGAGATACAACTACATAGCATGGGGATAGACAACTTCAAAGACCTATATGATGAAGATGAGGACTTTGCAGACATTTACAAGGTATGCCAAGAATACAAGAATCACTTTCATAGTCTATTCTCTGAGTATACTTTGTAGAGTGTTCTATTTTTTCAAGGGATTAAATTGTGTGTCCATAGGGGTTCTATTAGGGAGAATCTAATCCAGGAGAAACAAAATGGTGCACTTAGTGGCTATTTTTGTGTTAACAAGACACAAAAATTAGTTCAAATATTTTACTTTTGGCAGAAGATGAATTTGGATGTTAAGAGATATGTAGAAGGTTTTGTTATCCGTCAAAAGGTAAAAGGTACATCTACTAATGTAGGCCTATACCAACCTCTACCCATTCCAGCTAGACTGTGGGAATGTCTGAGCATGGATTTTGTAGTGGGATTGCCCAAGGAAAATTAGAGAATGGATAGCATTTATGTTATTATGGACATATTTAGTAAGATGGCACACTTTGTACCATGCAAGACAAAAAATGATGCAAGTTAGATAGCTTCCCTATTATTGAAGGAGGTAGTGAGAATACATGGTTTTCCACTAAGCATAGTGTCTGACAGAGATACCAAGTTTACAAGTCATTTTTGGAAGACCCTCTAGCAGAAGTTAGGAACCAACTTGTCTTTTGGATATGCATACCATCCTCAATCTAATGGAAAAACATAGGTAGTCAATAGGAGTCTTGGAAATATCCTAAGGTTTCTAACTAAGGAGTATAGTCAAACTTGGGACCAAATCATTGGGCAAGAAGGATATGCTTACAATGACACAGTGAATATGACTACTAGTAAGAGTCCTTTTGAAATAGTTTATATCCTTCATCCAAGAGGCATATATAAACTCAAAGATCTTAAGGATGGATCCAAGGGAAGTGGCTATACTAATGAATTTGCACATTCTATGCAATAAGTCCATGAGATAGTGAGGAAGACACTCGTTGAAAATACAGAGAAGATTAAGAGAAAAGTGGATGAGAGGAAAAGAGATGTCGAGTTCACAATTAGTGATCTAGTGATGGTTCACCTCAAAAAATCCAGATTAGAAAAAGGAACACCACATAAAGCTTTAGATGAGAAGAATTGGCCCATGTATCATACTGGAAAAATATGGAGCCAATGCCTACAATGTGGAACTACTAGAGGATATGGGTCTCTCTCCGATGTTTAATTTTGAAGACTTGGTTTTATACAAAGGCCCAATCCTAGATGCAGATCAGAGTTTGACTGAAGTCATATAAGAGGTGGAGGAACTCAACTTTCCATATACACCAATCAAGAAGGCAAAACACATACTAGATTCCAGAGTCTACAAGAAGACAAGGAATAAGTAATACCAAGAATACTTAGTAAATTGGCATGGACAAAAAAATTCATATGTAGTTTTGATAAAGGAAAAAAAGTTCAAAAAGTTGGGCATTTACCTCAACTTACTCAATCCAAGGGTGGATTGAAGCTTTTTTCATTTGGGAAGGATAATGCAGGAGCACCTAGGTAAACTCTTCATTTCTAGTTAAATTGTTGGCTTCTAACTGACTCTAGCTAAGTCAATGATTTAATTTTGACATTAGAAGGTCTAGCAAGGTGTCTGACTAGATGGATTAAGTAATTAGTACTAATCCAATCTAGTTTAGTTAGTTTTTCTTTATTGCTTGTTTTGCCTTAGAATTGGGAAAATGAGTCTAAATGTATCCTAGACCTAGGTGTGAATTGGAAAGTTCCTAAAAAGTCTCTAATGATGTGTATTCATTGAATTAAGAAGGATGGAGGTCCTAAAAGTTATTTATGAGCATTTATGCAAAAGATGCTAAATGTTGTCATGACAACATTTTGCAATTTTGCAAATGTTGCATGCAACATAGACAAATTTTTTATTCCTTTCAAAATGGAGGAAGGAAATCAATGATAGTGGCCTAAAATAATGGAGGAAGCATCTTAAGATACTCCATGACTCATTTCCTGAGGGAGAATGATTGTAAGCATGTTTTTGAAAGTGAATAGAGCAAGTGTTATGAGATACATAGTACAGTCAACTTGTTTGAATGTTATTAATGTTTTAATGGATTGAAAATCTTAATCTATTGGTAGATTCATGTAGTAGGAGTATATTCATGAATTTTTCTTTCAGTGAGGAATAAGATTAGTTTTTATTTGGTAGCCTTAGGGAATTCTTTAAGTTTTAGGGAGTCTACTGGTCCAATTCAGTGTAGTTTTTGGTTTTATGGCTCCCCCATGAAATCCAACCGTGGGAAACTCAAAAGGTTGGATGAATATGTTAGGGGAGCTTCTTTACAGTGTAAATATTCAAGTAGGAGATCAGAGGAATCTATTTTCTATTTTTATATCAATGCCCTAGTTGAGCTATGACTATCTCGTTAGGTTAATGACAAAGGAAAAGATGAATGCAAAGACAAGGGTGTGTATGAGAGTTCTGAACCAAGTGTGGTCTTAGAGTCATTAGGGTCTTATAGATCCCTCGTTATGATTTTAGAGCTCATCCAATGCATTTGGATAGATTTATCCATTGAAGTCAGTGGACTGTTTGTGAAGAGACAAAATAGGCCTAATAGCCCTACAATTCAGGACATGGGTGTACGGAAGACTTGGGGACCCTAGACCTTGAAAATACTTTAGGTCTTCAAAAAGGTTATCAGGATCCTAGATTTTTTTTTTGGGTTTTTTGTGAGATTTAGGAAGAAATCCAGAAAAACCCTCTAGATAGGGCTAATTGGTCAATTAGGCCTCATAGGATCATTTTGAGTGAAGATTTGGAACTCGACTAAATCAGGATTAAAGACATATGAAAATGGGAATGTATGGATGCAGAATGTGTATACAAGTAGTAGAAAATACCCTTGTAGCATTTGTGGAGCTGGTATGAAGGGTTTATGTTTGGAATCCTTCAAGCAAGTGTGAAGCATTGAGACAAAACTTCTTGTAGTTGTACTTCAAGGTTAAACACAAGATGAATAACTCTTGGAGAAGAGTTGGAATAGTCTTACGCTCAGTGTCTTGAGTCTCTTGATATCCTAGAAGAGGAATTGGGATCCTAAGTAGATTGGGGAAAGCAAATTATTGTCTAGAACATTGTGTGAGCACACATTGGGGCTACTTCTATCAAAATAAAATTCACTCAAATTAAATCATAGATAGAATTATCCTTGGGATTTAAGTTTGAATGGATCAAGATTATATGAAGATACTGAAAATTTTGAAAAAAAATTGAGGCAGAAAGAAATTATGACATAGTCAATTCCCACAACTGATACATATTTAAATTGTGGAGAGCTAATATAGATTGGTAACCAGTCCTATCAAAGTATGCAATGATAAAGCATTTTTCCAAATATGCTGCAAAAGAAGAGAAGATCTCAAAACCTACCATGAAATTCTCATACGTCTCGCAAATATAGATAATCCTAATGATCTAGCAGTAAAGGCATATAGGAATTTTATGACCAAAAATATTATAGAAAGAGATGTTGGAGCTCAAGAAACATCTCAAGAAACATGCTACATGCTACTAGAACTTCCATTTCTCAAAAGTAGTAGAAGGATTTTTAATCTTAATGTTTCATGTGAAGTATTCAAACCTATAGTTGTACATGATGATAATATCAATGAAGAACAAAAAAAATTAATAATTTATGGATATAGAACAAGGTCATTTTCTATGGAAGCTATCACACTCTTAGATCTAGCTAGATTATGGTTATATAATCCTAGAGGAAGAAAAGATAACAAATGGTAGCCTAGGTAAAAAGAATCCTTTGTCAGGGTATTTCAAAGGTTCTTATCCATCCCTTCACATGAATTAAAATATTCTTGATTTCTCTTTCTCATAACTATTTCTTTATAAACCATTTCGTAGCATAGCAAGAGATATTTTAAATACCAGTGACTCCATAATACCAAACTAGGAATCATTAAATTATAACCCTTGGCATGTAAAACAAATAATAACTACAAAAAATAATGAAAATGTCAATGACGCAAAAAGTGTAAATAATGAAATATTAAAAGGAAACACTATAGAACATGCATGTGAAATCATATCCCAAAAACATCATAGTCAGATAATGCAATTTTTAGAAATTGATATATTAGGAAGAAGGGATATTGATAGAAAAAAAATTTGGTCTAATGAATATCAAGGTGATGAATACACATCTCAAGCAATCAATTTTGTCGATATGATGCATGATAATGGATTCCTTAAAAAGGATGATATACCATAAACTATCAACTTTTCAAGTCTGAGTGATAAATAAGAGAAGGTAGTGAACATACTAATGTCACACTATCACATCAATGAAAATGGGCTATCATTCTATATGATAATTCATGGAACAGTAGGAACAGGAAAGTCATATCTTATTCATGCAATCAGTGAAGGTCTTCACAATAATGAAATGGCCAATAAATCTACCGTTCTATTATTTGCACCAACAAGAGTTACAACATTTAACATAGGAGCATCCACAATCCATTCAAAGTTAAGAATTCCAATAAAATAGTTTGATAACCTCGAACGAACAAGGCTCACAAGTTTTCAAGAAGAAATATCACATGTCAAATATATATTGATTGATGAAATGAGTTTCATTAGAGAGAAACTGCTAGAGAACACAGATTCTTGAATTTGTCAAGCTTTCCCGCAAAATGTGAACACAAACTTTGGAGATATATGTACAATTGCAATGAATTATAATAAAAATTTGGTATTTTAATTAATGAGTTTTATATGTAATTTTTCTAATAATAATAATAATAATAATAATAATTATGTTTGTATAATTGTAGGAATATCTAAGATTTTAGTTGGATATCTTAGTCAGTTTCCTCCTACTAGAGATAGGCCAGCATATGCAAGCAATACTTGAGCAAAGGTATTGTGGTAAAAATTCAGAACTTTGGTTACCTTAGACAAAGTATTTAGGGAAGATGAAGAAGACATTAAAAAAAACCAATTTTGTCAAGTATTGACAAACCTGAGAGAAGTAGAGCCGAGAATTGATGATTATAAATTTCTAATGTCAAGGACAAAAACTACCATTGCTACAACAATCATAGAAGAATTTGATAAAAAGCATTCATTTGTTCCCGACAAACAAAAATGTCTAAATTAATAACAAGAAAAAATAATATTCTCTTAAAGAACCTATTGCACGTAGTATTGCAAAAAAAGTTGGAATTACTAATTTATCCTAGGGAAGTTCTCATGATGAGCTTACCATGGAAGTATTGATTAGTAAGAATCAGAGTGATGTGAACTTCAAATCTATGGATAGAAGTGGGTCTTGTAAATGGTGCTTTAGGATATATTCAAAATATTGTCTACAAACATGGAAGCATGCCACCAGAACTGCTAGTATATGTAATGCTTAAGTTTGATAGTTAATTTAGACTACCATTTGATGATCAAAATCCATAAAAAATTCCTATTAGTGCAAGACATAGAGGTTCTAGAATTAAAATAACATTAAGATTGGCTTGAGCCTTAACAATACGCAAATCACAAGGTTTGACACTTGAAAAAACACTGTTGATATAGGACCCACTGAAAGAATAGGAATGACATTTGTTGTCATATCTCGTGTAAAGTCTTTAGAAGGACTAAGAATAATGTCAGCCTTAACATATGATCGTTATGATAAAATGAAGAAGGGAAAAAAATGCAAAATGGAAAGATGAAAAAAACATATTGAAAGCTTTAGAAATAAGTTTATGTGCTATATTCTCACAAATAAAAAAGTTTTATATAATCGGTTTCAATTTTATCTACCTTATTTGATAATAAACAAAACTCCTCTTACTTTGTAAAATCCAAGTTTTAGTCAATCTAATTTGTAAAGAATGTTTAGATTGTAATTGATTAGTTTAAAACTAAAAAGCTCAATATTAATTTATCATGTTTATGTTTCAAATATCAATTTAAACAAATTTTTGTTAATTATCCCATTAAAAAATCACAACATTTAATGTATACCTTGATACTATTTGTTACTCTAACATTAACCTAACCTAAATTGTAGTGCTAATCTTAACTATAACCCTAATTATATTTTTAACCCTATAAATAAAAGTTAACCCAAACCCTATTGTTAACTCTAACCCTTTATCTAAATGAACAACAATTGTAAAGTTATAACATTAATGCTATCCCTATGTCTAAGTGAAATTCTTATATTATGTTCATAATATGTATTAAAATTGGTGTTCAATGATTACTATATACTCCATAATCATGTGACAAACATGTTTTCCTACAACAAGATAGATGGATTAAAAAAATTAAACTCATATGGTAGATCAAATAAACCCCTATAATAAATTAAACCCTTATCCCATTACAAATTTAATGAAAACCATAAGTTAAGTTAAAACCAAACCAAAACCAAAACTAAACACTATAGAAAAATGAACCCTAACCTTATACTAAATTTAAACAAAACCCTAAATCAAATTGAAACCTAAACCTAAATATGATTGGATACTAACCCTAACTATACCCTGACCTTAAACTAAATTAAATCTTAAACCTACACTAAACCACATTGAACCCTAATTGTAAGACTAATCCATGTTGAAATATAACACTAAACCTTATTAAAACTCAATTCTAATACTTAACCAAATAAAAACACAACTATAAACCTAAACCCATTTGAACCCTAACCCTACGACATACTGAATCTAAATTCTTAATCAATTTAGATTGTAAACCGAACAAAAAATGAAATTCAACCAAAACTCTTAAATTAGGATATATAAAGAAACTAAACCTAAAAGTAAACAGAATTAAACTTTAACTTTAAGCCTAATTGAATATGAAACCAAATTAATCTCCAATCATAAAGAAATATATATAGTAATGCTAATACTAAACCAAAATTAAGCCCTTATTAAATCTAATTAACTATTAATCATACTTGAGAAATCTAACTCTAACTCCAACCCAAACCCTCACACTAAATGAAAGTGAACCCTTATTATAATCATATATAAAATCTTATCCTAACCCTATACCAGATTGAATTCACTTAAACCAAATTGAACCCTTATACTAGCATTAAACAAAATTGAACCCCAACACTAAAATAAATTGAACCCTAAGCCAAATCTTAATTAAATATTAAACTAAATTGAATCCTTGACCTAAACTAAATCAAATAAAATTCCTAATAAACATAAACCCTAATTATAACACCAAACCAAATCGAACCATAATCCTACAACCATTTGAACATTTAGGAAGCTAAATACTAATCATAAACTATGTTATGCTTTATCCATAAAATTAAGCCAAATTAAAACCCTAACCTAGACCCAAACTAGACACTATACAAAATTTAACCCTAACCTTATATAAAATTTAAACAAAACACGTAAAACTAATTGGATACTATGCCTAACTGAACCCTAACATTAAATTAAATTAAAATTAAATGCTAAATCAAATTCAACCCTTATATATATA
>MU226059.1:1116957-1147493 GCA_018584345.1 Thuja plicata | reverse complement strand
TTATATGTAATAATTTTCAATGTTTTCATTATATATTATATTTTCTCATACATGTTTATATAATTGCCAGGAATTTCTATGATTTTAGTTGGAGACCTGGGTCAGTTGCCTCATGTTAGAGACAGACTAGCATATGCAAGAAATAGCCGATCAAAGTTATTGTGGGAAGACTTTAGAAATGTGGTTACCTTAGACAAAGTATTTAGACAAGGTGGAGAAGACATTCAACAAATGAAATTTCATCAACTATTGATAAACTTGAGAGACGCATAGCCTAAAATTGATGATTGGAAATTGCTAATGTCAAGAACAAAAACTAACATCACTACATCAATGAATGAAGAATTTTACAACAATGTTCATTTGTTCTCCACAAATGATAATGTTCAAAATCATAACAGAGAAAAATTGTGTTCTCTTAAAGAAACTGTTGCACGCAGTATTGCAACAAAAGTTGGAACTACTAATTTATCTGAGGGAAGTTATCATGATGAGCTTGATATGGAATTATTAATCAGTAAGAGTGCAAGAGTGATGTTAAATTCAAATCTATGGATAGAAGTAGGTCTTGTAAATGGTGCTTTAGGATATATTCAAAATATTGTCTACAAACCTGGAAGCATGCCAGTAGAACTACCAACATATGTAATGGTTAAGTTTGATAGTTACTCTGAACTACCATTTGATGATCAAAATCCAAAAAAGGTTCCTATTAGTGCAAGACAAAGATGTTCTACAATACAAATACCATTAAGATTGGCTTGGGCCTTGACAATACATAAATCACAAGGTTTGACACTTGCAAAAGCAACTGTTGATATAGGACCGACTGAAAAATAGGAATGACATTTGTTGCCATATCTTGTCTAAAGTCTTTAGAAGGACTAAGAATAATTCCACCCTTCACATATGATCGTTATGAAAAAATGAAAAAGGGAAAACAACTTGCAAAATGGAAAGATGAAGAAAATAGATTAAAATCTTTAGAAATAAGTTGATGTACTATATTCTCAAAAATGAAAAAAAATCATGTCAGCAATTTCAAATTTATCTAACTTATTTGATAATAAATGAAATTTGTTTTGCTTTGCAAAATCAAAATTTTAATCAATCTGATTTTTAAAGAATGTTTACATTCTAATTGATTACTTTAAAACTATAAAATTCAATATTAATCATGATATTTATGTTTCATTTTCTATTCAAACTAATTTTTGTTGATTATCTCATTAAAAATTACAATATTTAATCTATACCTTCACACTAATTGTAACTTTAAAATTAACCTAAGCTGAATTCTGGTGCTAATCCTAACTAGAATCCTAATTCTACCTTTAACCCTATAAATAAAAGTAAGAGTGATTGCATCTCTGATACCTTAGAAAAAAGTAATAACTTAATTTACGCTATAATTTTTGTTGTCAAACCCTAACCCTACTTGAAACTCTAACCCTGTATCTACATGAACAACAACGTGAAATTATAACATTAATGATATCCCTATGTATAAGTGTAATTGTGATCCTTATGTTCATAATATGATTTTAAATTGATGTTGAGTGATTAATATATACAATATAATCATGTGACAAACATGTAATCCTGCAACAAGTTAAATGGATMAAAAAATATTAAATTTCAAAGTGACTAGAKGAAGAAAAAGATTAAAAAAAAATGATTAAMAACAATGTAGATGATTAAMAAGTTTAAAAATCTTCTCAAATTAAGTGTATTTTTAATTTTCTTTGTGATTACCTATAATATCAATCAAATACATACAAGTAAATTTTTGGAATTACCTTTTCCTTTTGTTAACCAAATAATTTTCTTTGATTAATACTTTATTGGAATTGAATCATTACATCAATTCAAATGAAACCTATACTATAATATTTATTAGTAGCCCCTAACCCTACGGTAACTCTAACCATTTATCTAAATGAACAACAATTGTAATGTTCTAACATTAATGGTATCCCGATGTATAAGTATAATTCAGAAGATTAAAAACAACCCTATAGTAAATTAAACCCTTATCCCATAAAAAAATGAATGAAAACCATAAGTTAATTTATACCCAAACCCAAACTGAACACTATAGAAAATTGAACCCTAACCTTATACCTAATTAAGGAGAACCCTGATTCAAATTGAAAAAATTATCTAAATTTATAGAAAAAGTAACCCTAACTATACCTTATCCTTATACTAAATTAAAAAAAATTTCTAATAATAACTATATAATAAAATTATATTATACAATAAATTAAATTATTTAATTTAATTCTTAGGACTTGCCCCTCCCAATGCTACTAGCTATATATTAATAATATATTATATAATTTATATAGAGAAAGCCTAGAGATATCGAGGCTTTAATTCACATCTAAAAATTAAAGCATTGATATCTCTCGACTTTCTCTATATAAATTGTATAATATATAATTAATATATAGCTAGTAGTATTCATCTAAGAAACCAAAATATCATTTGGGAGATTTGTTCTCAAATTCTATCATTCATGTAGTTAATAAATGTTTGGATAAGATGAATGCATTATATTATGCAAGGTGAAGGCTAAATGAATTCATTTATTCAAAATGGAAACAAATATAGTGTGAAATATAATTAGATATTATTAAATTTAATTAAAAATAAACTGAAACATAAAGAAACTAGAAGTAAAAAGCTAAGAATATACATAATAATTTTTTTTGTAGGGACAAAACTAACTTAAAATATTTGAATAAATATTCAAAAATCTATACATTTTTTAGAACCATAAAATACAAAAGTAAGTATAGAGAAATTGATTAAAAAATTGTTTAAAATTATAGAAAATAGAAAGATAGTGTGAAATATAATTAGATATTATTAAAAGGAAATTAAAAAGCTATAAGTAAAAAACTACAGATTGAAATTAAGGTGAGGGCTAAATGCATTCATTTATTCAAAGCGAATACAACTATAGTGTGAAATATATTTAGATATTATTAAATTTAATTATATTGCACAAAGATAGTGTGAAATATAATTAGATATTATTAAATGGAAATTAAAAAGCTATAAGTAAAAAACTACAGATTGAAATATATAAGATATATAAGAAAGCTAAGAAAAAAGTAGAAACATAGTCATAAAGAATAAAATGAAGACCGAAAAAGGACCATGAAAACCTAACAAAATGTAATGACTTATATTTACACCTACTACTTTTTATATGGTTTTTAATCTTATAATTTAATCTTCATATTAAATTATATTATTATTTAATTTAATTAAGTTATATTATTATTTAATTAAATTTAATCATATCTAATTATATTTCACACTATCTTTGTCAAATATAATTAAATTTATTGAAATGTGAAATATCTGAAGTGTGTTGTATGAGATGAATATTGAAGGTAAGGGAGTAGCATATATGAGAGAAGACAATGACAAGGATTGAACCCATACAAAGTTAGGATAATTGAAAGAAAAATAAAATGGAATAATAAAAGTTTATAAATTTTAATATTATAAAGAACATAGGTCATTTTATAAAAAATAAATTTTAATTAAAAAATTTAATTTAATAATTTATATTTAATATAATAATTTTAATATATTGATATGTTTAAATCAATTAGGTAACCCGAACCCTAATTCTAACCTTAATCAAAGTTTGATATCTAACAATAATCCATATTCTAAATCATGAACCTTGAAACTAATCCTAAACCCTAATCATTATTGTTAACCCTAATCTATATTGTAACCTTAAACACTAGAGCTAACTTCAAAATCCTAATGGTAACCATAATTCTACATAATCCTAACCATAAACAAATTCCTAACTCTTAACCATTAAAATATATACGAATAATATACATTACTTAAATTTACAAAGTGTGGCTACAAAAATCACTGAAATTTATGCATATGTATAACCTTTTTGTAAAACAAAAAGATGTTAAACTTTATCAATCAAGCCGTTTAAAGATTATATGATTTATAGTATTGTGCCTATATTAATTTTTCATAAATATCATTTATTTAGTAGTCATACTGCGACAAAGAATGAAGAAAATATGATTTAAAGTATAGTGTCTATATTAATTTTCCATAAAAATCATTACACTGAGAAAACCATACTATGACTAATTTAATTCAAATTATTATGATTTAACATAATAAGTATCATATGTATACATATACAGTAAACTTATTGAAAGATTAATAATAAATAATTTTTTTTTATAGAAATTATCTATGTGAATCCTCAACATAAATTATTTCTAGAGATAATGACTCAATAAAACACATTCATTTACTGTTCACCTAGCAGCGTGACGGTTGTCACGAATCCTGTTAATAGGGTGCTTACATCTTTAATTTATGAAGAAGTTATTTATCATAATATTTTGACATCACATGTTTTATTTGCATTTTCTAAAATAGTAATTGAAAAACAAATATCCACATATAATTTAAAATTATTTGAGGAAGGGCATGATGGCTAGAAATTATTTATGAACTATGAAGAGGGACAATATCTAAAACTTAGTATAACGATTTTTCTTATAATTTTAAATTTTTTAATAATAAGTGCCTTATTAAAAAATTCTCTTTATTTAATCCTATAATAATTCAAGAATGCTTGATTAGTGAATGAAATCACAAATTTTTTGAATACATCATTTGAAATGTTTTCAAAGAAGTAAAATTGACACTATGTAATGATATATAGTAAGTGGTAATGGCTATTAAGCACTAATTGTATATTGTATTTAAGGGTAGAATGTCAAAGAAATCACCATCATTTTACATAATTGAGTACATGATAACTCTCTAGGGTATAAAATTGAGGATTTGATAGTTCTCTAGGCTTTCAAAATTATTTTCTCAATTAGAAAAAAATGAGTATTATATTGATCTTAAATGAATAGGAAATGACACTATATCAATATAAATAAAAAATTAGAATGAAATAGATAAAGTACAAAGACAAGAACCATATCTACTGTGACAAACTATTTTTAAAATAATTTTAACCAAAGCACTACACAATTTAATACTATAATAAAAAAAGTACTAAAAGAACATGTCGTAGTAGAGCCTCTAAATCATTATAAATTTATTACAAGCCTTAGTAGATAATATATACACTTTAAATATGATGGAGATACAAAGGATTTCTTGTGGCAATCAAACCTAAGAACTCAATGCTTAAGAAAATATAGGAGATAGGGGATAATATAGAATTAGTTATACAAGGAATTATAGAGGTAGAGTTACAAAGAAATCTAAAAAGAATAGATATCTTTTGAAGAATAAATAGTCAAGGGAGAGCAAGATACTCACACCCCATCTCTAGAGCTAAAAAAAAAAAGATGTAGCTCAAATTAGAGGTATAAGAAAGGCTATATTTAATATTATTTTCTATAATGATTTTGAAAGTTCTAAGCTTTTTATGATATCTTGGACATTTTAAGTGTTTCTTGTTTTTTATTTAAGTCTTAAAATTTCCCATGCAGAAAATTACATCCTTCATAATTTTGCACTCTATTAGGAACCTAATTTAGTGTGATTTTTTCAAGATCATTTAAAGCCTATTTGGGTCCTCTCTTACTTTAATAAATATATTATTCCCTACAAATTAATTATATTAAAATCCTTAAATTAGTACTAGATCTAGTGCCACAAACCCTAGAACTCAAGTTTTTCTTATAGAGTTTTTATTTTGGTTGGACCACATCATCTAGCACATATGTCCTAAACAAATTACTCTAAATTTTTGGTAGTGTAAGTATGAATAATCATACTTTAAAACTTGGTCTCAACTCTGGTACGTGAAAATTTTATGTCAACTTCTTATCAGAAATACACTATGAATCCTATATTAAGCACATCGTGTATCATTAATAAGGCTTTGCAATATAAGATATTCTATGAGAATTAAAATGATCAAGAAAGCACTTTTAATTGGAGTATTTAACATATTGGCAAATTGACTACAATACTATTGATTAAAGTATGAATTCTAATTTGTCATCATTTTCTATCATGTTATTACATTTAAACTAGCAAGACTTCCATTAAGATAATTGCATCACCACCTCTATGTGAATCACCATGAGAGGTTTCATGTTAGCATAATACAACAATACTACAGTGTGGGTACTTAGTAGTTACGATTAGTGGTTAGTAGTTATGGTTGGAATAATTATATCTAAATATTTTGAATTTCAGTTGACTATTATTCAATAATATCATCAAGTTTTTACAACCTCATATCATATGGTATCAAAGCCACTAGTATTGGTGGACATTAATATATTAGAAAACACTAGTTTCCATGTTGGTTTGATTTCCTAGTAAGATGAAAGCCAGCTAGCATCAACCTTTCTCTAGATTCATCCTTCATAAATTGTACTATTTGTTGTGTGTAATCAATATTTTATATTGTAGCCGTATAATAAAAGAGAAGATGCAAAAAATACATTATAGAGCACAAAAAGTATGTTCTTTATTTTGATTGAATAAGAGGGACATGAGGAAAAAAAGTAAATCATAGAGTACAAGATCCATTACCATAGTATACTTTGTTCATATGCACACAAATTTTCTTATGCATTTGCATTCACAAGAGGAAATGTGAGGATGTGTGCATGCCATTAAAAGAGAGGTGATGAATCTTGTCAAAGAAGGTGAAGCAATGCTTTATGAATTTAAGAAATGTGTTTATTAACTCTACCACCATATATTTCTCTTAGCAGATATTTGATCTTGTATAATATCAAATTTAAGAAACTAAGATGGTAGTTTCTTTCTAATTTCCTTTTCCAAAACCTAAAGCATTAGATTTCATAAAAGAGTATTTAAAATGCCATTTTTACTTCAAATTCAGTCAACAAGAAAAAATGTATCCTCTTTACAATTCCCTCACCATTAAAAGTGATTCATTGAATATCAATTGTGGGATTTTATATTCTATTAAATATATTAACATCATAATAGGCAAATAAATATTTTTGTTTAAAATATTCATGCAACTTTCAAGTAAACACTCTTGGTAGTTTGAAATAGTCACTTGAGTGGAAAGTTTATGTATGAAGTATACATTGGAGTAGCCTATGAGGAGCAATTGAATTTTCATTTTTTTTGTTTCATCTTATGCCTCTTGGCCCTATTATATTTTGACATGGATGCTATCTTGTTCACATCTGGTAATTGTTTTTCCTTTTATTCTAGTTGGAGAAAGAAAGAATATAAAGCAAAGAACCAAAGAATAGCTCATTGAAATTTACTTTGGTCACTATTACCAACTACCATTTAATATATTAAAGATGTATATGCTAAGAAAAATATAAAATTCTACCTAGTGGTCGTGTTCATAGTGATGTGAAGCATTAATGTAGGAAGATAAATGGTGAAAGGAAGAAAGTTGAATTTATGAGTTTCAGTGACTTATTATTTTTACTAGAGTGAATGACATAAGGGACTGTTTGGTTTTTGGAAGATTAATATTTGTCTTTTTAATTCTCCAACTTTGAGTGAAAGAAGAACTAAGATTTATTATCAAGTAAACAAGTAATTAAGTTTGAGATGAAAGCATAAGGGAATTGATAATAGAGGTAAGATAGTTTAATGAAAGAGAAATTATTGTCATGGTGACCATGTTAATAATCATATTTGGACTTATCATTGGAATGATTGATATTTTACTATTTATCCTACTATTTAAGATTATAATATTTCCTCTAGTTCTACATTTGGGTGGTAAGGACTATCAAAGTCATTTTCAAGCTTAGTTGCACTAGAGGATGGAGGAATTTCCATAATATGAAGCAAAGTTTTTAATTTTAGATTATTTTATTTATGATAAGAATCTTAGTAATTTTTGGTTTATGTTTTTTCATTTATCTTTCTTTGTTTATGCTAACAAGTTTAAAGAATTCTTGTATTTTGGAGATTCATTTGGGAGATAGGTTAAACCTCTAATATTGATATCAAGGGGGATTAATTTTCTAGGGTCTTTAAAGTATATGTTAAAGATTTATAACCTTTTCCATTCATCAAAAAATAATAGAGCTCTCATATCCCCTACGTATTATTGCCAAATAATTGAAGACTAAAATTTGAGAGTTTGAGATTTAGAGCTTAAGAACACAACTCGAAGATACAACTTTCCAAGTGTTAAGAGATAGCATTATTTAGCCTCACTTGGTTTAGGATTTATTTCTTAGAGATAAGATATGTTGGAAATATATAGTAGACGAGGTGACTTAGAGGGGGGGGGGAGAATAAGGAACCAATAAAACTTATTCTTTGTTATCCTTTATTAGATTATATAATCTGATTGTATGCATGAAATAGAAAATCAATAAACACGAACACAACACTTAACACAATATTTGGTTACCCAGAAACTTTCCAAATAGAAAGTAAAACTCGAGTGGGATGGCACCCACAAGATTTAGTACTGCAGTATAAATTTAGCCTGTTAAAGCTTATAATTGACCAATTTTAATGGCCTGTCCTGTTAGGAGCAATAAGGACTATTCGGTCCACCTTGTGAAAGGATTTGTACAATAAAATTAAGTATGCAACTCTATTAGGAGATTTGAAAAGGATTGTTATGTCCACCTAGTTAAAGGATTTTGTTGATGCACATGTTAGGATGAACCAGTGGATGATCTACTATGCAACTCTGATTTGTTGAATAAGATCCTGTGAAATAATACTATTCACTTGAATTTGATAGATGAGTCTTTGTTGTTCCTTTTATAATTTTGTAGCCTTCTAATCAATCTACCACTTCATATTCGCATATATACTTGGGTAAAAGCACAATAATATGTCACCCTTTTACAAAGGAAAAAGTTAACATCACCAAAACTGTAAAACTTCAAGGGCATAAAAGTCACATTTCTATTGAGAATTTGAAGATGATGTAAACTGAAGAAATGTGTGAAATAGGATGAATTATATTCATATAATTTTTTTAAAAAAATTGAACCAAAATCAATGTGTTTTTTGAAATTTTTAGGTCTATTTTTCATTTCCTAAAAAATATTGTAAATCAAGGAGTTTACTTGCCGCCAAATCATTATAAGTAAAACATTCTTTTTTCCTCCAATTTTAGAATATATTTTAGATGACATGTATAGCTAGTGTAGAAAAAAAAAAGTGTTTTCTATCTATAGTTTTCCTGTTATAAGTTTTCAAAGTCGAACTTACCTAAAATAACCAGTTTTTGTCTCCCGCCACTTTTCCCCTATCAAAACTATATCAAAAACCAAATAAGTTACATATTATTGATGAGGACTCTCTTGTATCTAGTGTTTTCTATGATTTTAAATTTTTTTTGAATTGATTTATCATTTTTTTTTATATTTTCCGAATCAATGACTGTTGACTGTTAAAATACGTACTTTCAATATTTTTAATTTAAATAGACTATGTCTAATTAAAATACTATAAAATCTATATGAGGATATTCTTGAAGCTGATCTCTATAAACTGGTATATTTGTATTTTTTTAAAATATCATTAAAAAGACTAGGAGTTATTGAAACATCACTTTTTCTGAAACAATTTTCTTTCTATCGTAATTGGACTCAAAGTGGTATAAAACATACATTTAATAGACATTTCCAATTGGAAAAGTTAAAGAACTTACCTAACTTAGCTAGAATCAATCTAGGTAGAATATATGTTAAACCAAAATTAATTTTCAGTTAGAAATACTAAAATTTAGCTGTGCTGATAAGTTAGCCTAAAAGGTGACAAATTATTGTGCTTTTACCCACTTATTTCACACACATTTGAAAAAAAGGGTACCTTACATATATATCTTATCCAAATTGAATACCTTCATAAGTCGGCTTCCATGATATAAATTAATATCCAAAAATAAGAGCTAAGTTCGATACTATCATACAAAATCTAGTATAAAACAATATAGGAAAAGTCATCCCAATACTGTTACTCGAGTCCAGTAATCCACTTAGGTGATATACTGACACTCGGGTAGTATACTGACACTTGGGCAATCTCTGGAACATGAATGACACTAGGTACTCGGGTCATATTGAACACTCAGAGCTAGTATGCAACTCGCGTAACATTGGTGACTCGGGTGATACTATTTTCCACTATCTTCTTGTTATTTTAGGTAAGTTCGACTTTGAAAACTTATAACAGGAAAACTATATATATATATATATTTCCTAATATATATAGAATTATATCTTTCTCCTTTGTATACAATAACTTTCCCCCTTATTTTTGATAAAAATGCCAAAAATATATCCACAAGGTAATATGAAAATAGTAAAGGAAATCGCTATGTACCTTAAAATTTGAGACAAAGTATTGTCCCAATTGTCTTGAAATAGCTTCAGGATGTGTAACTCAATCTGAATCTTTGTTGACAACTCCATCATAAGCTCTGCAACTTAAAATTTGTTGTCATGTATGAGTGTCTTTGCATGAGCAATACATTTTTGCATGAAATCCATGTGTGGAAGGAGTTGGCTATGTATAACTATAGGGGACTCCCTTGTTCTTTCTTCTTCCCTTAATAGTTCTTCATGCATATTTTTCAGATACTTGATCTTCACAAAATGTGTTGAACTCGAACTAGGGTCAAGCACCAACTGGTTTGCACTTGCCTTCAAATCAGTGTTTATCTTTATCAGCTTGTTCTTGATTGCCATGGTAAAGTTGGAAGTATCACTCAAGTTTACAAATAATGAAAACAACATTATTTACAGTGGTTTCTAGAGAGCTAATGAGAGTGTTTAGCTTTACTTTATCTATTGCAATTTTACTTGCAACATTCTCTTGAACCTTATTCTCAAATTTCCTTGCTACCTTCTGGAGTAATTTCTCCTGATCATTAAGATCTATGCTGAACTTGTAAACTATATCAACATGTTGGTCCATAATAGATCCATTCTCATTGACTTCAATTTCTAGACAATCAAGGAATGTTCCTTTGATATCTTCCAGTACTCTATTCCTTTTCTTCTTAGCTCAAAGATTCTTCTATTTTCGTATATTCTTCCATAGCTCACAAGTATATCCATTTTCTTGGTTGTTAGGTTAGAATGATCCCAATTAGGAATCACAATATCTTCCTCAAGATAAATTTCATCAGTAATTAATTCTTTACCCTTGAATGTGGGATGAGATGAAGGAATGATTTATTTTATTTTCCCACCATCATCGTTATCCTTTCCATCCTTAGTGTTCTCCTTAGTATTCAATTGGAGTAGGTCATTGACATTCTCTGCACCAACTATAGAATCTATATCAACTATAGAAACATTCATAGTGACCTTCTGTGACTTAGTTTGGCTTGGCCTAGTAGTAGGTAGATCTTGATGCTCGCTTCCTACTTGACTTGATGTAGATTCTATAGTATTTTCCTTTCTTAGAGATAAAACACTCTTAATAGGAGATTGGGGGAGGGACGCCATCACCTCTACTGCTATCTATTCAACATTAGATTCCTCAATGGTCTGAACCTCAAGTAACTCTTCATCTTTATCCTATATAGGATGGTCTATACTTAGTTTCTCTACCTTATCTTCTTCCTTGATTTCAAAAATTGTCTTCCATATCTTTTTTGTGACCTACACAACATCATCTTTTTTCTTGCTTGAGATTTGAAAGGTCCTAAACCTTGCAGTGTGATTACTCTAATACTTGATCATCATATCTTTTGCCTCTTTACTAGTCATATTAGGCATGAATTGCTTTAAGGTTTGTACTATGATGTCCTTTTCAATCTGAACTGCATTATGCCAGTGAATTGTGATTGCCTTGAGAAGGTCTTCATTCATATGGCTTCTCAATTTAGATGGATCATACTTTCGTATTTCCATTTTCTCTACTAATACATCCTCAATCATATTGTACTCATATTTGGTTCTAGTAGCATACTTCAATGATTTGAGAGATCTTGTACCACTTCTTCCTTTCAATTCTTCAATTTTATTCTCAAAGGTAGGTTTGGGCTTCTTGAATATGACTGTATCTTCTTCTTCATCTTCCTTAGATACTATAAGATTCCTTTTAGATCTTCTTGTAGTGATGACAGGGGTAGAGATCTTTGTTTTCTTGGGGGATACCCTCTTCTTCTTCTTAGGAGGATCTACTTATATCTCTTCCTCTTCCTTCTCAGGATCATCTTCTTCTATCTTTATGTCATCTCCTTTGCTTTCAGTGATAGGAGGAGAGTCTGAAGACTTTCCATACTTATTTTCAAAGTTCTCTAACCTCTTCTTTCCTCTCTTCAAGATCTTAGGAATCTCAATTTCCAAAGATATTATGCCCTTTGCTTCTTCATAAGTACCAAAATATGGTGCTTTGGGATCAAAAGTCTCATTCCCAAGAGCCTCAATGATTTCTTTGATCTTAGCAATGTTAACCTCATATGCAAGAGGTTTCACCCATGAAACCCTAGGTTTGGCTACTTGAATGAATACTTTATCACAGTCAACTAGGAAGCAAATATAATCTTTATATTCCTCTACCAAGTTTTTAGGGATTATATATCTATTCTGCATCTTCTGTCTGAAGTTTTCAAAGTATCCATCCATGATTCTATCAAAATTTTCTCCTAATTTTTCTATTAATTCATTTATCTGATAGACTATGGGTCTATCCTTTTTCCAAACAACTGTGCCTTTGGAAGGGAAAAAATTCTGAATATAAAAGAATAAACACACCAAGAGTGAACCAAACTTACATGGATTGGTCTTTGATACCTGGATGCTTTCCATGTTTTTTCTCAATTGGATGAGTTGAAACTCAAAAAGGTCGAATAACAAATTGTTCTTGACCACTTTGTATGCCAAGTCCACAACCTCACATGGTATATTGCTTGGTCAGCTAGAACTGTATATCTTGTGTGCAATCACATAAATACAAAACTTTAATTCCATGTCTGTGACTCCATTCAACCTAATGCCTCTTTCATCCCACTTGGAAAGAGTCTTCTTGGCTAGGTCATCCCAGGGTAGGATTTTGGTATCTTTTGGTTTTTCAAGCATTGGGTACCCTATCACATGGTGTAGCATTGTCTTAGTGATATTTACTAGTTTCTTTAACTAGAGATGCATGTCATTAAAATGGCTCAAAAAAACCTAATCCAATTTGTCTGAAAGTTTTGTGGCTTATAAAAAATGTGGGTTAAACCCTTAACCTTGAGGTGCTTATGTTCTAGCTTCAGATTCCCATCCACACAGAGTTTCTTATATGCTTTATTCCTTTCCAATGTACCTAGTTATTGAATGGTGCAATGATAGAAATCTCAGATGTCGTTGATAAATAGTACCTTTGGAGGAATTTTGGAATGGGCTCCCATCGTATCTGTTTCCTCTGTAATCGCTAGATGAAGCTTAAACTTTGGCAGTTCATGGACAACATTCCTCACCAAAATATCAGATCCCTTCTTAACCTTGTTGGTGGATGAAGACGCCATAATTGCTCGAAGGATTAATAAAAATTTGTTGTAACTAAATATTTCAAACAAAAATTCTCTCTGAGATCACTATTATCTCTTCATTCTATAAACTGTAAACAATAACCCTTTGATTTTACCATTTATGAGAAATTTCATCATAGATTTTCATTAAATACTCTGTACATGGTAGTTGTGACAGCTTGGGTAGTTCTCCCAGACTTGCTCAAAATCTCGGCGAAAACTAACCTTGCATAATCAAAATCATACAACCCGACTTAACTCATTTAATCCAGAGTCGCTCGGTTGTAACTGGGATCTAGACTCAGTTAGAACCATAGTGCATCCTAGTGTATCAATATGCTAATTTTGACTTTCTATCATATCTGGAACTGATGTATGATGACTTTTATGCACAGTTTGAGTTGTCTCCTTGCATATTTATTCAGAGACAGTGGATCCACCCAACTCACTACTTTGGGTGTCATTCAATCCTTCATTGTTTTGATCTGAATTATTAGGATTCTTCCTTACCCATTGCTGACTCATCTGAGTTCTGATTTTAGAAACTTTTGCTTTGCCTTTCTCAAAACAAGTATCCACTTTTTCTCTATTCATGCAATTCTTTCTTAGATGACCGAGTTGTTTACACACATAACATCTCTTAGTAAGATTCCTTTTTCTGATGTGAGTCTTTGCAAAATTTGCACCAATATGCCCATATTCACTACAATGACAACATCTTTTATGTGTGTTGTAATCCCAACCAAAAATTACTTTATCTAGTTGTTCAATAGGGTTACATTTCTTAGTTCTACACTCAAAAGATTTATGAACTTGTTTGTTACAATTCAAATATTTTCCTTCAAACTTAGGTTTCTCAGTGCATTCACTTGCCCTATGTCCATGTTTTTTGCATCTGTAGAATTTACCATTAAATTTTCACTATCCATTTCTCCAACACTTATTTTATGTATGCCCTAAATTACCACAATAATTACATGTATGTTTGATATTCTTTTGATTTTCTTGTTGTAAGGATTCACCTTGTTGAGTATAACCTAATCCAGTGTGTCCATGATGTCTGAGTTGACTTTCCTCTGTCAACTAATCCATGCTTACCTATGAATTCATTATACTCTCATTGATTAGTTTTTAAATATTGAGATCATTCTATAGTCTTTCATTTTCTGTCCTCAGATTGAAAACTTCTTGATTTGCATTATTGATTTGATTTATCATATCTTCTTGCTGAAGTGACCAATGATGGATTTCTTTTTCTTTTTCCTCTAATATTTTACTTAGCAATATTTTATCTTCTTGTGTCATTTCTCTGTCATTTTATGCTTGGTTCTTTAATTCCATGACTTCACATATTATGACTGAATGAATTTCTTGTTCTCTCTTTATCTTTTAGACTTCTTCATGTCAATTGAGATTCTTTGCAAGTAGGTCTTCAATAGTTGCATTAGCTTCTTCAGAAATTCTTTCTTTGCATAAGTCTTCAATTCTTTCTTCTATGCAACTTTTATCATTCATTTGTACTGCTAAATCTTTTCTTCTTTTCAAGGAATGAGAGAGTTGCTCCTTGCATTTTCTGATATGATCCATGGCCACTTGTAGATCTATCTTTTCATTTTCAATGACTTTCTCCACTCTATATATTTTCATTGCCTCTGATCCTTGCTCAAGATGTTAAATTTATGTTAAGAGAACCTTTAGCTATGATACCAATTGTTGGAAATATATAGTAGGCTAGGTGACTTAGAAGGGGGGGGTGAATCAAGAACCAATAAAAATTATTCTCTTTTATCCTTTATTATATTATCTAATCTGATTGTATGTATGAAACATAAAAGAAATAAACATCCACAACACTTGACACAATATTTGGTTACCCAAAAACCTTCCAAATAGAAAGTAAAACTAGGGTGGGGATGGTACCCATAAGATTTAGTACTGCAGTATAAATTTATCCTGTTAAAGCTTACAATTAACGACTTCTGATGGCCTCCCCTGTTAGGAGAAATAAGGACTGTTAGGTCCACGTTGTGAAAGGATTTGTACAGTACAATTAAGTATGCAACTATGTTAGGAGATTTGAAAAGGACTGTTAAGTCCAGCTGGTTAAAGGATTTTGCTGATGCACCTATTAGGATGAACCAGTGGATGATCTTCTATGCAACTCTAATTTTTTGAATAAGATCCTTTGAAATAATACTAATCACCTGATTATGATAGATGAGTCTCTGTTGTTCCTTTTATACTTTTGTAGCCTTCTAATCAATCTGCCACTTCATATTCGCATATATACTTATTTCACACACATTTGGATAAATAAATCACCTTACATATATATCCCATCCAAAACAAATACCTTCATAAGTTTTCAATTAAGGGTAAAGCAGTTTTTGAAGGGAACAGTAACCCCTTACAAAAAAAACTAAAGATAGGCAATTAGAAGCATAGGCAAAAAATAACAGACAAAACCATAAAAAAATAGTTGGGGGAAAAGAAGAGATAGCATGGAGGACCCCACTAGCAAGATCACATAGTCAAAAGATGACAACAGGCAAAAAGAAAACCAGCCCTAGCAACCAAAATTAGGTCTGCTTCAAGATCTCGGCAGACTCTTCCATCACATATTTATATTGGTTGATGGATTCTTTGAGTTCATTAATTTCTTTAGAGCTCCCCTGTTTCACTTTTTTGGCACTAGCCCTTGTTCGAGTCCTTGGGCCAGCAATGCTAGGATCAACAGTATTATCCAGATCAACCACAATAGTGTTAGAGTTCCCATCTAGCACAGAAAGCAGAGCCCTAAGATTACTGTCAGTCACTTTCATTCCCCCATAATTTTTTTTCATTATTTTGCTAAGGGTTTCTTCTATGCTCTGGATATGACTCTCAGTAGTTCACTGGTGGAAGTTAACCATGACATTGATCCTCAGCTCAACTTTCTCTAGAAGTCTCTTTTACATATTCTCCTCCTGATCTTCATTGGTAGAATCTTATCTGAGGGGTTTAACAATTAGGACTGCCAGCTTATTAACTCTATCCTGGAGGTCATCATACTTTTCGTTAATATCTCTTATCTCTTCCAGAAGCCAAGTATTCAACTATAGATCCATGCCAGTCCTTTCTCTAACAACTTGAATAAACCTACAGGGATCTTGCATTTTGTCAGTCTCATTACCATGACTATCCTCCTTTCTATCTTTACCTTTTTCATTGTCCGATCCCATAGCCTTGTCTTCTCTAGAAGTCCTTCCCTTAAAAGACACAGATTTTGCATAGCTCACCAAAACAAGGGTAGTGTCAGAAATACCCTTCTCTTTAGTCTTCGGGCTAGGCTCGATCTAATTTGTTTCATGGGAATTAGGTTTTCCACCTCCACATCCATAGGGTCATCCCTAAGGCTATTTTTTTAATCTTGGCCCTCTATTTCTTTTTCATCAGAGATGCCTTTACTATCATTTTCAACCTCCTCAGATGAATCGGGTAATTCCTACTCAAGAGACTCTATGTCTTCCTCCGTTAACATGCCCTTTTCCTTAGAGAGGAATTTAGAGGATTCCCTTATTTCCTTTTTCACATCCTTCTCCTTAGACTCTATTTCGCTATCCATGCACATGCCTTCCTCCTCTGTGAGGATCTTGATATGCTCTTCACCACTAGTATTGGCTTTTCCCTTCTTCTTTTTACCAGGAGTGTTTCTTTCGATAGTCATAGGTCTTTTACCTTTCTTACCTCTGTTCAAGTCTTCCTTCGTAGGGTTTCCCTACATCTTAAATTTAGCATGCTCATAAATTAACAGTATAATCCCATCATGGAGGATTGGCGACGCAACATTCTTTATGTTCTCCAAGATACTATTTTCCAGAGATGTAAGAAGAAAAAAAGGAAAAGAGATTCTCCTATTGAAGCAGAAATGATTGACCAACCTAAAATGGAAATTGTAAACCCTAGTGTAATGACCCTCAAGGGTAAAATACTGCATCATAGCTTTGACAACCTTAGCCCAAAAAATCTTCATATGATTCGGTAGGAAGAAATCACCCAACTGCTTAACTAAAAGGTCTCTTTCCACTTTAGTCTTAGGGTACATTTTAGCAGCATTTTTAGCCATGACAACACCTCTATAATATTTTAGACTAGACAACTTAAGACCCATGATTTTAGAGATAAGTTTTTTAGTCACTCTAAAAGTTTTACCACACAGAGTTACCTGACCATTGTCCCAGCTGTCTGCAAATTCCTTAGAGATGTCCTTATTATTTCCATAGAGTCTCTCCATAAATTCCGTTACCCCACCTTGCTTGAGTCTCTTCCAGACCTCTTTTTCTTTCTTCCATTTATAGACTGACAGTTCTTCCCTTTTCAGCTTTCCTCCCATAATGCCAGAGAACTAGAGATCAGAATACGACAGAGCGAAAGAAAAATGAGGAGTTTGAGAATAAATGATAGTAAAATGCCACCCTTTAATACA
Organism: Thuja plicata; assembly: GCA_018584345.1. Lineage (NCBI taxonomy): Eukaryota > Viridiplantae > Streptophyta > Pinopsida > Cupressales > Cupressaceae > Thuja > Thuja plicata. The sequence continues at coordinate 1,129,545 of MU226059.1, read as the reverse complement.
ATTGATAAAACTTTTCGCATAAGTTTTATAATTAATACACTTTCTGTCATGCATGTGAAGCTCACATTTGAGGCAACTCTTAAAACTAGCCTTTCTTGTCATCATTATTGGGAATATTTTTGGGTTTATGACAGATTTGATTGTACATCACAAGATTAGCAATATCAATACTTAATCCTTGATTTCCATTCTAGTATCTGACATCATCACTAAAGGCACCCACATTTGCCAGGCTGTCTGCCACACAGTTGGATTCTCTATAGGCATGACTAGCATAGGTGACGTTGAATCCTTCCATCAGAGTTTTAATTTGATCAAAGAAATGACTAGTATTCCATGAGGGAGAATTAATTTCTTTAATACAATTTATTGTATTCAAAGAATCCCCTTCCAGCCAAAATTTAGAATAGTTCTACATTTTAGCAAGTTTGCAGGCATTGAGGGCCACCATAGCTTGAGCCATATGGCTAGTTTGATATCCTAAAGGATGAGCCGAGGCCGCAATGCAGCTTCCTTTAGAATTTCTAGCTATACTCCCACATCCTACTCTACCAGGGTTTCCTTTAGTTGCTCCATCAAAGTTCACTTTGAGCCATCCAGGAGGAGGAGAACTCCAAACCGCAGACTCCCAGGGAGAAAGAGGGGTTTTATATTTGGAGTGAAGTCCCAGTTTTGAAGGATCTCCTTATCATTGATCCCTTCCAGAAGTTTAGGTTTTAATTCAACTGCAACTTTAGTGTTTTCATTAACACTGTTGATAATTTTGGATCCAATCAAGCTAGGAGTAGATTTTTTGTCTTAAAATATGCTCTCATTCCTTTCTTTCCATATTCTCCATATGACATGAGGCCCTGTATAATCCCAAACAAGTTTTGCCAATGGGTATTGAATTGGGGCTCTCCATTGTTCCAGAAAATCTTGAATAGTATTGGGGAACACCCAGCTAACTTTCTAGTGTTGTAACACCACCCTCCATATTTCCTTAGTGAACTGACAATGGAGTAGAAGGTGATTTGAGGTCTTAGCCTCTTTCATACAAAGATAGCCTGTATTAGGGATAATCCATCCTGTTTTCTTCAGATTATCAGTAGTCATGATTTTGTCCTGTATAATAAACCAATAAAAAAGTTAATTTTAGGGATCAGAGAAGGAAACCAAACCTTAGATTTTTTAGGCTCTCCCTCCCTTGGGTTGATCATCGAATAGGTAGAGGCCATATAAAAGATACCATTAGGATTAGGGGCCCATATTAGCTCATCTTCTCTATTAGCATTAATAGCCCAAGGAGAAAGATCCAGGTTAATATTTTTCAACGTGGGATCAATATCATATAGGTTTAACCATTTATTTTCCTTCCAGTAGTCTACCACTTTACAACCAAATCTGAATTTACACATGACCGCAATTTTATCATACAACAAGAACTAAGTCAACTACTATCATACAAAATAGTATCAAACAATATAAACAAATTCGGCCCAATACTATAACTTGGGTGATATACTAACACTCAGGAAGTATGCTGACACTTGAAAAATCTCTGGCACTCGGGTGACACTAGTGACTCAGGTGATACTGTTTTCCACTTTCTTCTTGGTCGACACTGCAACTGCTCGGGTTACACTACAACTGCTCGGGTTGCACTTCAAGCTACTAGCTTGGTCAACACTGTATTCATATAAGTGACTAAGTGTTTTGGCACTAGTTGACAACATGTCTTTTCCATAAGGTCTACAAGATATGAACATATAAATATGCATTCATATTATGTAATCAATAAATTTTGTTATGTTAGGTTTCAGGGCATCCCTTGATAATTTTGCATGAACAATTTAATATGTGGTGAATGTTAGCATAATGTCATATTGTTACAAATTTTATTCTTAGTAATTATATTTGCAATAATTGTGTCTACATTCCATATAAAATTGTCCACCTTCATTTTGTAATATTATCAATGTTTTTACATCTCTTTCAATTCATACCTAAGGTATAATCATTTAAATTCACCATTTCAATTATCATTTTCCATATATCCTTTTGATGAAAAGATATATTTTGTGATATCATTTCTATTTTGGAAGTGTGAATATCTACACAAGGTTTGGCAAAGGCAATCCCCTATTAAAAAAAAATCTATTATTTAACTTTTTTTTTGTGCAACTTCATATCTAATAGTAGAGAGTATTATCTGAGTGTCTTGTAGGTTGTGGTATATATTCCTGAATTTTGGATAGGTAGAAAGACTAGGAATAGGGCATGTAGAATTAATGTTCTATATTTTATGGCTTCTTTTTTAGGAGATATACTTCCTAACCATATTTATGGCCCTTTATAAAAAAAATTATATACAATGAGACTAGGGATCCGAACACACCAATCAAGACTTTTTGAATGAATTTTTCACATGTTGGTTTACATACCCACTATATACACATGGCATACTCTATTGGTTTTATGTTCTATAGTTTTTTGTTATTACAAAAATTCATCATTTTTGTATCTCTTTAGCGTAGAACTTGAATATATACTCCACTATATAAATTGCATTACAAGAAAGGAATAAATTGAAGTGCCTATCTTATATTTAATGGTCTTTATTTTGGCCCATTAATGTTCAAATATTTTGTAATGGATATTTGAGATCTTAATTTCTCTCTACAAACCTATGACCACATTTTTCATAAATATCAAAAGTCTTTTCTAATAAAAATATAATGCTCGTAAATGATAAGGTTCCTTTTTCCATTTCAAATCAAGTGTCTCTAAAGTAAGATTAATGTAGACAACAAAAAATTGGTTCAGTCATAAAAGTAATTAGGTGGGATTAAACCTTAATGTTAGCCTATAGATAGTATTATTTACTAATAAATGGATATATAGAGATTAGAACTAAAAATCATGGAATATCTTTTACCAGTAGTTTCCCAAAGGTATTACCTTGTTAAGCTAAATATCATTGCATGGAATTATGCTTTAAGTAACTTAAGGGTGTCATGTATATCCATTGCACAAGACAAAAATATTTTTAAAATACTTTGGCTTATATATACATTCATGTATAAGGTGAAATGGTGATCAATGGTAAACGAGAAAGTCACACATATACATTGAAAAGGGACCCTAAAATGTTATCCCTTTTTAGAATAGATATGATCAACACAACCCAAGTAGATGAAGGGATTTCAATTCATGATCTATTCTTTGAAGGAATGTGTGATTTTAGGGTCTTACTTCCATTTATGCAATAAAAATATGATAAAGATGTAATATATACAAGTAAAGTAAATAAAACACTCATGCAATGATAAGAATAAAGATATTAGACCTATTCTACAAAAGTAATTTCTAAAAAGGAATAATAATTATGAATAACTCACCTTGAAGGCTAGTAGAGGATGAAATTTTAGATATGCAAACATATTGTCAAACTGTATTGAAACTGGAAACACACTGGGATCCAGAAAGGTGCAGGATGGAGCTCTATGCTGTGAACATATGAGTGTTGTAGGAATAGGTCAAACCTTGACCAAACTATGCCCTGGAGGTCTCAATTGGAAGGTCTTGGGCCTATGATTGATATTGCACTTCTAAATTTGCAAATTCGAGTCCAAAACTCTATGAATATGCACCTGCAGACCAAAGAAGTGGAAATTATTGGGGAAAGGAGCTTGCCTTGGTCAAGCCTTCATATAGGAATTAAACTTGACATTAAATAATTAAATAATGTAAAATTATACAAATTTAAGTATTCACCTTGCTTGGAAAACCCTTATGGATGGATACAGATCGACTATATCCACAAAGATGTATACTTGCTTGATTGAATGTATGTTAATAAAAGGTATGATTTATTGACCAATTCAATAGGTATACACTTCCAAAATCATAGATCATGTATGTATGTATACTTTATACTATTTAATGGAAGATGAGAGAAATGAATAATGTATGGAAGATAGCCTTCAAATTTTGGATCCAAATCATTTCTTGTTTTCTTGAGATCTTCAAAAGAGAAATTGATTTTCACCTTGGCCTTGATTTCTTGAGAGTGAATAATAGCTTTAAATAATATGCATTTCATGGATATCCTATATTTAGATTTATATAAAAGATATATGGAAAAATGAATGGGAGAGGCCTCCTTTTATAGAGATTTTTGGGTCCAAATTTGCGGAGGTCGACTGTGCTAGGAGGGAAAATGTAAACATTTTGCATTGGGCCTGAAACTCATCAAATTTAAACCCCAAAGGTATTGATCAAAAGTGATTCCACCTATACATGATATAGGTCAAACCAGGGTTGACCTATAACCAAAAGGGTAAATTTTAGGGCATATTTTATGGATTTGAAGAAGTATTAAGAGGCTCAAGGAAAAATGGAGAGAAAAGTGCAAAAAACAAACATAAATGCATAACAAATCTAAGAGATCACTAAAATGGGTCTCAATAGGTCCTAGATCTTCCACATTAATGAGTGCTAACGTTTTAGACCTATGCATTTAGCTCCCAATTTAGCTAGAGTATAAGACAAGATCCTGCTCACATTAAGGTAGATCAAACTCATAATATGATCTCACCAAAGTTAAGGAGACAAGGAAACATAAAGCCTCAAAATAACTAAAGTCCACATCAAATAAAAAAATTAAAATTAGACACACACACACACACACACAGATAAATAAGGGATCAGTCCTTAAGGATTGTAAGTCAATAAGGGATCCAAAAATGTAAAGTATCATTAATAAAATAGCGTGTGTCTAAAAATTGGGAGTAGAGTGTATGCCCCGACAATGTATTCTTGGAAGGAACGTGTGATTCTAGGGTCTTATTTCCATTTATGAAAGAATGAAATTATAATGATGTGATGTATATAATTATACACAAAAAGATATCAGATCTAGAATACCTTTCTAGTCTTGCATATCATTCTCTCAGTTCTTGTTTAAGTCCATACAAATATTTCTTCAACTTGCAAACCATGTATTCATCTTCTTTCAAAGGAAATCCATCAGGTTACTCTATGTATACCTATTCCTCAAGACCTCCATTCAAAAATGCATATTTCACATCGATATGATATACCTTAAAGTCTTTAAGTGCACCATAAGAAAGAAATAATCTCACCGATTCCAACCTAGCAATAGGAGAAAATGTTTCTTCAACGTCTATACCTTCTTGTTGTGAGTACCCTTTAAAAACCAGTCTAGCCTTATTTCTTACTATTGTTGCTTCCTCATCCATTTTGTTTCTAAAAAACCCACTTAGTTCCTATGACATTCTTTTTTTTAGACCTTGGAACCAATTCACAAGTGTTTTTTTTCTTTATCTGCTCTGATTCTTCCTTCTTATCTTTAGTCCAAGATTCATCTCTTCATACCACATCAGTAGAGTTCGGTTCAACTTGAAAAGTCAAACAAATTTCATCTCTAATTTTTGATCTTGTCACCATTCCTCTATTTGCATCACCAATGATTTGATCTTCATGATGGTTGTTCTTAACATATCTCAGAGTCTTAGGAGTTTCAGTAATCTCATTTGATTTATCTTGCCATACTTTGATCTCATTATCAATATCCAAGTGTTCTTGAGGATCAACAGTGATCTCCTTAATCTCTGCAACTTGACAAGAGTCATACACTCACTCTTGAATCTATAACCTTTCATCTATCCTCACATCAGCACTTTCAATCATCTTCCTCAATATTTATATTGAAACATTTATATGCTTTTATATTTGTGGAATAACCAAGGAAAATACCTTCATCACTTGTATCATCAAACTTCCCTATCTCATCATCTCATTTGATACAGAATTTACTTCCAAATATTTTGAAATATTTTATAGTAGGAGTGTGATTAAACCATAATTCATAAGGATTATTACTTGTACCTTATCTAATCTGAATTCCATCCAAGGTGTTCAAAGAAGTATCAACAGATTCTCTTTAATGAACATGTCATACATTTCCTTCTAGCAACATAGTTGTAACAACATATAATATTATTTTTTTTCTTCGCTATGCTATTCCATTTTGTTGTTGTGTCATCGGAACATATGTCTTCCTTTATATTCCATGCTCTTCACAATAGGTATTAAACAAATCTGAAGTCAACTCACCACCTCTATTTGATCTCAAACATTTTATCTTCAAGCCTGATTCATTCTCAACTTTTTCTTTGAATATATTGAATTTGTGAAATGCCTCAGATTTCTCTCTTAGATATATAACCCACATTATCCTAGAAAAGTCATCAACAAAAAGTATAAATTACCTAAATCACTGTAGTAAGATCTTGTTCTTACAGGACCACACAGATCTCTATGTACCAGATCCAATTTCCCTTTTGCTGAGTAAGATTTTCTTTTAAAACTACTTCTAGTTTGCTTCCCCATAACATACTCTCTACACATAGTTTTATATGGTTTCACAATCTTAGGTATATCTCTAACTACATTAGACATACTTTCCTTCACTATATTATCAAAGTTAACATTATAAAATCTTCTCTACCATAACCAAAAATCATCAACCTTTGCAACAAAACAAGAAGCCTTAGATGAATTTATTTCAAATACATTACCTCTGGATTTAGTACCAGATGTGATCAAGTCTCCTGACTTACTTCTAATAGAACATTTCTCAATAATGAATTTGAATTTATAACCCTTTTCCACTAGCTATCCAACACTCAAAAAATTATTCTTAAGTCCATCAACAAGCAACACATTCTTAGTATTAGTTTTTCCATCCAAAGAAATAGATCCAAATCCAATGATAAACTTAGGACTATTATCACCAAATTATACAACACCATCATCATACGTTTTCAAATTAACAAATTTTTTTTTATCTCTAGTCATATGATGTGAACAACCATTATCTATAACCCATTCAAATTTATTTTCAATGGGAGATACTAAGGATCTTTCTTCATGTATAGGTTCATCATCCTTAAGAGAAATAAATTCAATCTCATCATAGTCAATAGCTTCATCATCATAAACACCTTCACTAGCATAACAAAATTCCTTATCCTTTGAATACTTAGGTTTATAAAACTTTGTTTTATGATTTGGAACCATTGTAGGAAATTGAGATGCAAAATGACCTATCTTATTGCATGAAAAACATTTCAAAGGTAACTTTCCTTCAAATTTTCCCTTACCTCTCTTTTCTCTTCTAGCGATCAGAGTCACAATTTCATCTAGCTTTCTATCTTCTTCCTATATCTATTCCCGTTCATCGTCATATTCTCCAAGTTCTTCTCTTAAGTCACTGCTCCTAGTGCTCGCAATTCTCGATAAGGTCTTTTTATAGATATGCATAGTTGCCTTGAATGCTGAATCAACTTTAGGTAGAGAATACCCCATTTCTGTAGCCTCAAAGGTTGTTAGTTTCTCAATCAACATCTCTTTGTTGAAGTTCATTGTCAAAGGTATAATCTCTTCTATAGATTGTATTTTAGTTTTGTATATAGGTGTCAGGGATCTATGAATATTCACAATTACTTCTTCCTCACTATAAGTACCTCCATAGTTCTAGATGCCAATTAAAACATCAATAACTCTCTATGCATATGCCCTAATGTTCTCATCATCTTTCATTTTCAATGTTTCCATCTTTGTCTTCTAGTTCAATAACTTCACCTACTTTGTAAACTTATCACCTTCATACAGTGCTTCCAATCTTGTCAAAATTTCATACACATAATGCAAATCATTTACTTCTATGAGTTTTCCTCAGAATGTGTGTTGCCCAAATTTTCTATTTTTTGTTTTTGCAATTTTCTATTTTCTTTTTATCCCTCCTAAGGTGCCTGTTTATTCAAATTCTGTGTTTGCCGCCAAATAAAAGGTCTAACCCCTTTTCAAATCATACCTTTGGTCTAATCGTGCATTCACGATCTGTTTATATCAAAGACTTTAAGTTGCGCAAGTGCGTGACGAGCTATAATCATAGCATCGCGTAGTCGTAATCAGTTTTGGTCTATCCACGGTCTGTTCGCGACTGAGCGGGTTTGGTGTTTCAATGGTAATCGTGCAGTCGTGATGTATGTTGCATGGTCAGCTTTCAAGTCTACAAGCCGGTGATGAGCAGAAGAAAGACACCGTCACGCAGTCACCGAGCAGTTCAGATAAAGGAAAGGGAGCTCGCGAGTACGCGACAAGCAAAAAAGTAAGTCATCGCTCACTTGCCGAGCAATGAAGATCAAGGTAAAGTATCTCGCGAGTTAGCGACAAGCAAGGAGGAATGGTCATCGTGCAGTCGCTGAGCAATGAGGTGAAAGAGAAGGCAAATCACGGGTGAGCGACTGGAAGGAATAAGTGTATGGTCGCGCACTCACGCATGAAATGTAAGCAGAGAATAACGGCTCGCGACTAAGTGAGTAAGTGATTGTTCAACACTGTTGCTCAGTCACCAATGGATAAAGGTGGACTGAATGCAGCTCGCGACTAGGTGACAAGCTGAAGGATAATGTCATCGCGTGGTCGCTGATCAAATTGGATGAATCATAAGGGGCTCGCAAGCTTGCGATGAGCAGAAAGCAAGGGGTCATCGCTCGGTCGCCGAGCAATAAGAATAAAGGGAAGACAATGCGCGGGTGAGTGACCAAAGGGAAAGGTAAACTCATCGCTCAGTCGCTGCAGTTTTCAGCCAAAGGAAAAGGAACCTGCGAGCGTGTGATTGCATGAAGAAAGGGAATTGGCGTTCAGTCGCCAAAAAGAAAGTGTTACCAGAGATTAGCTCGCGAGCTTGCGACTGAGGATAAGGAGAGACATGCATCGCTCACTCACACAAAAGACAGAAACAGAGCATGAGAGACTACGAGTGAGCGATGAAAGAAAGGAGGAGGTGTTGTTTGCCGATTTTAGACATTTTCTGAGTGAAATATGTACAAGTCTGCGATTTTCCCAGAATTTAAAAATGTAAACAAAGGAAAAGATCAGATTTTCATAGAGGCAGAAAGATTAGATATTCTCTCAGACGATAGAAATTAGATATTTTATAGATAAAGGATCAGATTTTATAAAGATCAGAGGATGCAGTTGATAAAGTCTGCGGAAGAGTTATTGTATTCTAAAGACTTTATGACTCTTCTAGAGGATAAGATCGCTTCTGTAGAGGAGAATTTATGTTGATATTTTGAAGGGATGAATTTCAGAGCTAAGCGGTGGCTGGACAAGCTAAAAGATCTAATCAGGAAGTTATTGCTCGCCAAAAATGCAGTTGGCTTTGAAATTGTATAAATATGAGTTAAAAGACTCATTGTAGAGGGTTCTTCTTCTTTTTTGACTTGCTTGTTTTTGTAACTTTTTTTAAGTTCCTGACAGAGGCAAAGAGAATTTGTAACTCATTTTGAGAAGTAATATGCAGAGCTTGAAGTTCTTACCAATTTATGGAGTTGTGTCAGCCTTGTCTCTTTTCTGCTGTTTGTATGCCTTGTAGATGGTAGATGGGTTAACTGTGAAATATTTTATTTACTCTTAATTCTATCCCTTTGTAGCATCTACTTGTAGAAGAGTATGTTTTCTTGCAGGTTGTAACTTGTGCCTTATGTTTGAGCTATTAACTGTGAAGTCTTTCCCCTTAACTAGTTTCATCATGACCTTCTTATGAAATATTTATGCATGCCTATACAAGAGATTTGTGGTCTACCTCCATTTCAAAGTTAGTTGACCCAGGGCTTCATCCTCTGTTTGTTATGTTTTCATGTCAATTTCAGTGCATCACCTAGTAGGTAGTTTCACTTTCAGTTATTTCCCTTTCCATGCAATCCTTCTAGCCCTTTTCCCCTCAAGTTTACTTTCCTGTTTAAGAGCAAGCTAAGGTGATTATCCAAGAGGAACCAACCTAGAATCTGGAGGTCTCATCTCAGTTAGCATAAGGTCCCACAACCTTCAGATGACTCCCTTGTTATACTGGATTATCAAGACCAAGAGAGCTTGAGATCAGAGGCGCAAATTTAGTGTATAACATTTCTGGCACGCCCAGTGGGACCGTAAAAGAAGTTCACTATAGAAAATTATGTTATCTCTGATATGCAGGTCACATAATACAAACTTTTAAGAAGTTTCTCTAACAAGTATATCTGGCAACTCCACTGGTTTCAAAGTTTCAGGCCAGCCTTGTTTAAAGTATATGAAAAAGATTGCAACTAGGAGCTCAAAACTCACTGAATTTTTAGAGTTGCCCTTGAAGAGAAGTCACAAAGCCAGGTCAACTCAAAGGGAGTCCCTTGAAAGGAGAGTTCAATCTACACCTCCTGATTCAACAGAGGAGAGACCCTTTTCTTTTCATCATAGAAGAAGAGGAAGATCTCTAACCAGAGATCTAGAAGAGGAAGATTCAAGTACAGCTCATATTTTTGTGAATCTTCAAGTTTCAGCCCTTGAAATGGCTAGAAATTTCACCTTTACACCTTTCAATCAAGGGATCCCATCAAATTTTGCAGTGCATCATGATGTGCCCTTGGTGGCATTAAAAAGCTTGCCTGATTTCACAGGTGAAGGGCAAACCACATCCTTTGAGCACATAAGAGATGTGACTACCATCTGCAACATCGACAACATTACTCAAGAAGATGTACCCACCAAGTTATTAGCAGCATCTCTAAAAGGTAAGGCTCTTGAATGGTTCAGAACTTTAGCTGTTGGGTCTATTACTTCTTGGGATGAACTAGGGGATGCATTAAGTAAGCATTTTGAGGATAAATCAGATAATTTGTCTCTAGTTGAGTAGTTAACAACCATTAAGAGAGACCCTCAAGAACAAATGATAGATTACAATGGTAGATTCCTTAATACATGGAATAGAATTCCAGTTTTAGTCAGACCATTAGCAGACCATGCCTTTTTATACTATTTACAAAGTCTGAATGGTCAAATATCTGTCATGATCCAGTCTATGGGAGGCACTTCCTTACCCCAAGCTTTTGACATAGCTGTCAAGGGCTGAAAATTGTTTGATTCAAGCAGGAATGATAGCTAGAAGACCACCAATGCCTATCTTTCCTAGCCTTCAACCCATTGCTCCTGCACAAGTGCCCCCATTTACCCCTATTCCCATATTGGCTTCCCAAGCTAGTACTAGTGGCCAGGAACATGCTAAGGCAGGTTTTTCTCAGGAGTTGCAAGAAATAAAGAGTAGCCAAGCTACTAGTATGCAAGAAATGACAAACTTGCTATAAACCTTGACAAAGGAGGTTACAAATTTGAAGAAATAGAATCAAGGTGTCAAACCATCCTTTCAACAACAAGGCCAAGGTCCTAATCAACAGTATCAAAATCAAGGACAACCTTATCAACAAAATAGGCCACCGTACCAAGGAGGCTATCAAGGGAAAAGACAAGGTTTTAGTCAGAGACCATTCCAACCATATAACCCTGCACCTCTTAATTCAACAAATCTAGTCAGGGAGATGGTGCCTAGTCAAAACAATGTGGTTATGGATAATGAATGGTTTTTTCCTTGCAATCAACCCCACAATCAGGCCACATGTTCTAATGGGTGGATGAACCAAGCTCTGATGAGTCAGAATGCCCCACAAGCTTAAGAAGAATTTTCATCCAGTGGGGCGGCTCCTCAGCAAGAAACACAAGAAAATGAAACTACCTTTTTAATTGGGAGCAACTAGACTTCAATGGAGTCAACAGTGATGAATCTTTTTCTGCCTTCACAAGATCAAAGAGGAGAGATCAAGACATGGAGAGAGATGATTCTGGTACCCAAGCGACTACATCTGCAGAGCTGGTACAACAAGATTTTCCTGTCACAACAAAGAAGGCTCTAGCCATCACAAACCTAGAGGGCCAAGCTCCAAAGGTGGCAGAACCTATTATAGTAAAAGCACAACAAAGAGGGCACACTATGACGCCTTACAACATAGTGGACAATATGAAGAAAGTGAATGTCACTATGTCTATGTGGGACTCTTTGGCCATTCCAGGATAGCCTGAGATTTTAAAAAAGGCCATATCAGAGGTGACAACTCCTCAACCTACAAAAGAGGCTGTGAAGTTAGTGTTGGTTAACACTGATCAGGAGAAGGAGACTCCAAGAAATAACCTCAAAGCCAACCCCATGCAAGGTAGGATCTTAAAACCTCCTCCATTTTATGTATCATTGATCATTGGTAAGTCTTTAGTACACAATTGCATGGTAGATAGTGGGGCTACTAGCACTGTAATGCCCAAGAAGGTGGCTGACCAATTAGGACTGAAGTATGAACCCTTCCAAAATAATGTCACACAGCTTGACGGGTCCTCAGTCAGCACTATAGGTGTGGCTAAGGATACCAGTCTGATCTTACATGCTAGTCCTAACTTTTCCATCCTCCTTGAAATATATATCATAGATCTCCCTGCATTTTTTGCTATATGTTTATCAAGGGAGTTTACAGCTAAGATAGGTGGTTATTTATGTTCTGATTGGTCCAACATGTTGTTTCACACAAGATATGGTACCAAGGTTACCATTAAGTCAGAAGAGTTGGCAGCACACCATGTAGAGCCTTATGTGTCCAATACAACCAATGTTAGCTACCCCATATTTGATAACAGTGATTTCCAAACCTTTAGTGAATC
>MU226059.1:1093612-1116907 GCA_018584345.1 Thuja plicata | reverse complement strand
TGGTACCAAGGTTACCATTAAGTCAGAAGAGTTGGCAGCACACCATGTAGAGCCTTATGTGTCCAATACAACCAATGTTAGCTACCCCATATTTGATAACAGTGATTTCCAAACCTTTAGTGAATCAAGCACTAAGATAGGGGATACCCTTGATTTTTGTGTGGATGAAAGAGAATCAGAGCATGTCGTTTGGAATGATGGTTTGGGAAACTATTTGTTGCAAGAGGGTGGTGCTATAGAGCCCAACATTTTCAAGGATACTGATTTAGAGGATCAGAGTGATCAAGTTTGGGAACTATATTTTGATGGAGCTACAAGTAGACACGGTTCTGGTGGAGGTGCTATGATGGTGTCCACAAAAGGAGAAAGGTATTATACTACCTTTAGATTTAGTTTTTCCTGCACCAGCAACATTGCAGAATATGAGAGTCTAGTTAATGGACTGGAATGGGCTAAGAAAAGAGGGCTTAAAGCCTTAAAAGTTTATGGAGACAGTGAACTTGTTGTCAGCCAAGTAAGAGGGATAAGTGCAACAAAAAATGATGCCATGAAAGAATACAAACATAGAGTTTGGGATGCAATTGAAGAATTCTGTGCTTTCAACATTGTTGCTATCCCTAGAAAGTTAAATCAACATGCTGACAAGTTGGCTGCCATTGGATCTCAGTTTGACATTCCCAATAGCATTGCAAATATAAACAGACCAACAACACATCAAAATTATTGTCAGACCTTCGATTCCTGATAATAATATTAATTGGCAAGTGTTTGACAATGATGAGCAGATTTTGCAGTTCTTGTTTGAAGAGGACGTCTTTTCAAAGCACAATCAAAAGAGGCTATCACAGAACTATGGTGATCAAGTGTTACAGCTGAAAGATAATAAGATGCCTAAGGGTCTTGTTACTTTAGAGACTATCTTCAACAAGGATGATGAAGTCAAGAAAAGTAGGGCTGGCCTGGTAGTCCAACAAGAGCACAGTGCCAAATTAGAGTTGGAACCAGGTAAGAGCGTACAACTTGGAAAAATAAACACTGATTCAGAAAAGTAGGCTTATACTGAGTTATTCAAAGAATTCAGTGATGTCTTTGCCTGGCAATATGAAGATCTCAAAGGTTTCGATCCTTCCCTTGCTCAGCATACCATTGAATTGGAGCCTAGTGCTAAGCCAGTGAGACAAAAACAAAGGCCTGTCAATCCCAAGCTCGAACCGCTCATGCATAAGGAGGTGATTAAACTAATAGAGAGTGGTATCATCTATCCCATTAAGCATACTAGCTGGGTTTTCAACCTTGTTCCTGTCAGAAAGAAAAATGGGGAACTGAGGTTATGTGTTGATTTCAGAGATTTGAATAGAGCCTCATTAAAAGACTGTCATCCACTACCCTCTATTGAACAAATTCTACAATGTGTCTCTGGATCCAAGAGATTCTCATTGTTGGATGGCTATTCTAGATACAATCAAATCCTAGTAAAAGAAGAGGATCAATATAAAACTGCATTTACAACCAAGTGGGGAACCATGGCTTATCAAAAGATGCCCTTTGGTTTGTCAAATGCAGGTGCCACTTTCCAAAAAGAAATGGACATGGCCTTTAAAGGCCTTATGTACAAATTTGTGTTGGTCTACCTAGATGACATAATTGTCTACTCAAAGCATGTAGTAGATCACATGAGTCATTTGAGGCAGATTTTTGAAAGATGCAGAGAATTTGGGATATCCCTTAATCCCAAGAAGTGTGTGTTTGCGGTCCATGAGGGAAAACTGTTGGGATATGTAGTATCAAAAGAAGGAATTATAGTAGATCCTGAATGGATTGCAGCCATCTTGGAGCTACCATTACCACATCACAAGAAGGGTCTCCAATCTTTCATAGGAAATATTAACTTTGTTAGGAGGTTCTTGCCCAACATTGCAGAATTACTCAAGCCTTTGACAGCCATGTTGAAGAAAGGTTCTACTTTTAGTTGGAACAAAGAAGGAAAGGCCAACTTCCAAGCCATTAAAGAAGCATTAACAGAGGCTCCTACCTTGTTGAATCCAAACATCGAAAAGGATTTTATCCTTTATGCTTATGGAGGTCATGACGCCATCTCTGCAATGCTGACCCAAGAAAATTTAGAAGGATTGGAACAACCTGTTGCTTTCTTCAGCAAAGGTTTAGAAGAGTATGAGCATAGGTACTCTTTTGTAGAAAAGCATGTTCTTTCTGTAGTAAAGAGCCTAAAAAAKTTCAGATATCTATTGACTCAYARCAAGGTACATTTAAAAGTTACTCACCCTAGTGTCAAAGAGTTTTTTCTTTCCAAGGATCTAAATGAGAAAAGAGCTGGTTGGATCACCAAGGTGATGGAATATGATGTAGATATTCAAACTACCAAGCTGGTTAGAGGAAGAATTCTTTGCAAACATTTGGCAGGGGATGAGAATGCAAAGAAATCAGAGCCACTGGATACATCTCCGGTGGTACATTCTGTAGAAAATCAAGCCAAGGCAACAGGTTGGTTGCCTAATATGATCCATTATTTAAAGATAGGACAATGCCCTGTAGGGATAGATTCAGAAAAAATAAGGTACTACAGGTTACAATCTATCCCTTTTGTGTTGATTAATAATGTCCTTTTTAGAAAAGATCACAATGGTGTTCTTTTGAGATGCATAGATTCAGAAAAGGTAGCGGATGTCCTGTTTGAATTCCATGATGGGCCAGCTGGTGGTCATTTTTCTCCTAGGACTACTGCTTATAAAATAATGAGGGCCGGGTACTATTGGCCATCTATCTTCAAGGATAGTCATGATTATGTTAGGAAGTGCATCAAGTGTGCCTTATTTGCAGGAAAAGAGAAGTTCGCTGCTCTGCCCCTTCAACCAATCAAAGTTGACCAACCTTTCATGAGGTGGGGCATAGATTTCATAGGTGTGATCAATCCTCCATCTAGTGTAGGACACAAGTGGATAATCACTGCAATAGAATATTTCATTGGATGGACAGAAGCAATGGCCTTAAAAGAGGCCAATGAGAGTGTTGTCCTAAACTTTTATGATGATTTAATTCATAGGTTTGGCAGTCCTGATTCAATTGTTTTAGATAATGCACTGGCATTTACAAGCCTTAGAGTCTCAGATTGGGCGGTTAAGAATGGAATTTATCTAAATACTAGCTCAAATTATTATCCCCAGGGTAATGGTTTGGCAAAATCTACAAACAAGAACCTGATCAGAATAATTAAGAAGACTCTTCAGGAAAATCAAAGGGATTGGCATACAAAACTTAAGTCTACCTTGTGGTTAGACAGAATTACTCCAAACAAGATCATATGTAATTCTCCATACATGTTGGTGTATGGTAGAGAGGCTGAACTTTCCATTTCAATAGAATTACCAGCTCTGGACTTAGCTACTCAGTATGCCCTGTTTGATGAAGAAGATCCCCTACAGATCAGGTATGCTCAACTGATTGAATTAGAAGAAATCAGAGACAATTCTATGAAAGAAATGGAATTCCATCAGAATCAAACTAAGAGGAGCTTTCACAAAAGAGCCAGGGGAAAGAACTTCAAGGTTGGAGATGTAGTTCTCAAGTGGGATGAGTTCAGGTCCAAGCCTGGCAGGCACACAAAATTCGATTCCTTTTGGGGTGGACCATTTGTTATAACAGAGTGCAGAGGATCTAACGCCTTCCATCTTTCAACTCTTAACAGAGATGTCTTGCCAATCTCAGTAAATGGTTTCCACTTGAAGCCTTGCTTTGAGGTTAATCCCTCTTTGTAGGTCTTCATTTTCTTGCAGCAGTTCCTTGTTTTTTCCTTTCCCTGTTTTCTAGTGTAGTTTCCTTTGTTTTCCAAGAAGTGCCCGTGCACAATTTTTCCCTATCATGTTTTTGTGTTATGAAATGACTCCATGCCCAATGGATATGTCAAGGCCACTAGTTTTCATGTCTAACAGGCTGACATCCCGCAGAAGTCGCCAAAATGTTGCCCAAATTTTCCACTTTTTTTTTTGCAATTTGGCCTGGTCAGCCCTGTGTGACCGTCTAAATCTTTTTATCCCTCCTAAGGTGCCTGTTTATTCAAATTCTATGTTTGCCACCAAATAAAAGGTCTAACCCCTTTTCAAATCATGCCTTTTGTCTAATCGCACATTCACGATCTATTTATATCAAAGACTTTAAGTTGCGCGAGTGCACGATGAGCTATAATAATGGCATCGCACAGTCGCAATCAGTTTTGGTCTATCCGCGGTATGTCAGCGACTGAGCGGGTTCGGTGTTTCAATGGTAATCGCGCAGTTGCAATGTATGTTGCATGGTCAGCTTTCAAGTCTGTGAGCCATTGACAAGCAAAAGAAAGACACCATCGCGCAGTCACCGAGCAGTTTGGATAAAGGAAAGGGAGCTCATGAGTACGCAACGAGAAAAAAAGCAAGTCGTCTCTCACTCACCGAGCAATGATGATCAAGGTAAAGCAGCTCGCGAGTTAGTGACGAGAAAGGAGGAATGGTCATCGCGCAGTCGCCGAGCAATGAGGTGAAAGAGAAGGCAACTCGCGGGTGAGCTACTGGAAGGAAGAAGTGTGCGGTCGCGCACTCGCACATGAAATGTAAGCAGAGAATAACGGCTCGTGACTAAGCGACTAAGTGATTGTTCAACACTATTGCTTAGTCGCCAATAGATAAAGGTGGACCGAATGTAGCTCACAACTAGGTGACAAGCTGAAGGATAATGTCATCACATGGTCGCTGATCAAATTGGATGAATCACAAGGGGCTCGCAAGCTTGCGACGAGTAGAAAGCAAGGGGTCATCGCTCGGTCACTGAGCAATAAGGATAAAGGGAAGATAGCACATGGGTGAGCGACCAAAGGGAAAGGTAAACTCATCACTCAGTCTCTGTGGTTTTTTGCCAAAGGAAAAGGAACCTGCGAGCGTACGATGGCATGAAGAAAGTGAATTGGCGCTCAGTCGCCGAAAAGAAAGTGTTACCAGAGATCAGCTTGCGAGCTTGCAACTGAGGATAAGGAGAGACATGCGTCGCTCACTCACACAGAAGACAAAAACAGAGCATGAGAGACCGTGAGTGAGCGATGAAAGAAAGGAGGAGGTGTTGTTTGCCAATTTTAGCCGTTTTATGAGTGAAATATGTACAACTCTACGATTTTCCCAGAATTTAAAAATGTAAACAAATGAAAAGATCAGATTTTCACAGAGGCAGAAAGATTAGATATTCTCTCAGATGATAGAAATTAGATATTTTACAGATAAAGGATCAGATTTTATAAAGATCAGAGGATGCAGTTGATAAAGTCTGGGGAAGAGTTATTGCATTCTAAAGACTTTGTGACTCTTCTAGAGGATAAGATCACTTCTGTAGAGGAGCATTTATGTTGATATTTTGAAGGGATGACTTTTAGAGCTAAGCGGTGGCTGGACAAGCTAAAAGATCTGATCAGGAAGTTATTGCTCGCCAAAAATGCAGTTGGCTTTGAAATTGTATAAATATGAGTTAAAAGACTCATTGTAGAGGGTTCTTCTTCTTTTTTGACTTGCTTGTTTTTTTAACTTGTTTTAAGTTCCTGACAGAGGCAAAGAGAATTTGTAACTCATTTTGAGAAGTAATATGCAGAGCTTGAAGTTCTTACCAATTTATTGAGTTGTGTCAGCCTTGTCTCTTTTCTATTGTTTGTATGCCTTGTACATGGTAGATGGGTTAACTGTGAAAGATTTTATTTCCTCTTAATTCTATCCCTTTGTAGCATCTACTTGCAGAAGAGTATGTTTTCTTGCAGGTTGTAACTCATGCCTTATGTTTGAGTTGTTAACTGTGAAGTCTTTCCCCTTAACTAGTTTCATCATGACCTTGTTATGAAATATTTATGCATGCCTATACAAGAGATTTGTGGTCTACCTCCAATTCAAAGTTAGTTGACCCAGGGCTTCATCCTCTGTGTGTTATTTTTTCATGTCAATTTCGGTGCATCACCTAGTAGGTAGTTTCGCTTTTAGTTATTTCCCTTTCCATGCAATCCTTGTAACCCTTTTCCCCTCAAGTTTACTTTCCTGTTTAAGAGAAAGCTAAGGTGATTATCCAAGAGGAACCAGCCTAGAATCTGGAGGTCTCATCTCAATTAGCATAAGGTCCCACAACCTTGAGATGACTCTCTTGTTAAACTGGATTATCAATACCAAGAGAGCTTGAGATCAGAGGTGCAAATTCAGTGTATAACAGTGTGCTAATTAATGATTCTCTTGCGACCATGTTATATGAGATAACTTATTTTCATCTTCAATAGCTTTATCCTATTCATCCTTAGATTTTATATGTTCCTTCCTCTTAGAAATCATCCAGTATTCAATTCCCAAACATAGAAAATGTGTTCTCATCTTGTTCTTATAACTGCCAAAGTTTTCATGATCAAATTTTAGACTATCCTTCCTATAGTAAGCCATCTTCAGGATAACCTCAAGCTATGAAGAGTTCTCTCTAAGGACCACTAGCTCTAATACCAATTGTTAGGAATAACAATCCACCAACACAACTAAGAGGGGGGTGAATTAGTTGTGAGACAGAATATAAAAAATTAAAATTTGTAAACCAAAACTTTAATTTCCAAACGATAACATAGTAAATGCAAATGCAATAACACAATCCTTTGTTGTCGAGGAAACCTTGTTAAAGGTAAAACCCTAGTGGGAATTAGCACCCATAGATAATGTACTAAGAGTTTGGTGACCCTGTTAAAATATTTAGCCCTATTAGGAGCTTACTATGCATTATAGTACATGATCCCTGTTAAAGGATAGTCCCTGTTAGGAGTCAAAAGAAATAGTGGGCTCACTTCCCAGACATGTTTCCTAAAGAAGGTTAAAGCCACTCTTAAGGACTTACAGTTTGAAACACAAGTGTATATATAAAATATACAATCCAGTGAACTATCAGATAAAAATTGTCTTTTCTTGGTAATTTTCAATGAAGTACCATAATCACATCCTCTTCTCTACATCTAGCAGATAGTCAAGCTCGCAACTTCCACACTTATCTGTCTCTTAATTTTCCTCTTCCATACATACATACACACATCTATTTAAAAGAAACTATTGGTGCAGGAGCACCTAGGCTATCCTCTTAGCCCTAGTATGTCTTGTCTTGTAATTGACCTTAGCCAAGTTAGTTTGTGTTTTCTTAAGACCTTAGAAGGTCTTTCTCTTGTGTGTGACTAGATGGATTAGTGGTTAGTGCTAATTTCATCTTAGTCTTTGGTTTTTTATTTTAGTCCTTAGTTTGGTCTAATTTAGGGAAATGATGTCTAAATGTGTCCAACACACATGTGTGGGTAGAAACATTATTGAGGAGGCATAAATTATGTTATTTCATTGAACTAAATGGGTTAGAGGCCCTAAAATATAGTTTGCATCATAAATGCAAAAGATGCCCAAAAATTGTCATGACAACATTTGCAACTTTTTGCAAATGTTGCATGCAACTTGAGAAAATTGGATTCCCACCATTATAGGAGTGGGGAATGAATGTGAGTGGCCTGAAATGGTGGAGGAAGCATATTTAGACACTCAAAATCTCATTTCCCGAGGTAGAGTGAATGTATGCAAGTTTTGTGAAGCAATAGAGCAAGTGTTTTTGAAAATAGAGTACAGTCGGTGTATTTGCAAGATATTTGTATACTAATAGATTGAATTAACTAATATAAGTTTTGATTCATGTGGTAGAGAAATATCAAATATTTTTTCCTTGAGAGTGCAAATAGATTAGAGTTGATTTGATAGGTGTAGGAAATTGATTACTAACTAGGTATTCTGTTGGTTCAGTTTAGGTAGTTTTTGGTTTTATGGCTCCCCCATGAAATTAAAATGTGGGAAATGAAAAAGGTTGAATGAATGTGTTAGGTTATCCTCTATATAGTTTATATATGCAGGTAGGAGGTCATAGGAGTCTATTTTCAATTTTAAAAGTTGTTCCCTAGGCGAGGTAGGACAGTCTGGTTAGAGGTATGGCAGTAGAAAACAAGAGTGCAGAGACAAGGGTGTGTATGGGAGTAATGAACCAAGAGTGGTCTCCATATATTTAGGGTCTCAAATATCCCTATAATTGAGTTAAAAACCCACCCAATCCATTTGGATTGATTTTTGCATAGAAATCAGAGAAGTGCTTGTGAGGACCCAAAATACACCTAATAGCCGTACATTTCAGGACATAAGCGTACGAATAGTTTGGGTACCTTAGAAATTAGAAATATTTAAGGTTTCCCAAAAGGGTATCTAGATTCTAGATTGGTTTAAGGGGTTGTGTGGAATTTTTAATAGTAAATCCAAAAAAACTCGCTGGATAGGGCTAATTGGTGTTTTAGGCCTAATAGGACAATTTGGGTGCAATTTTGGAACTCAACTAAGTTGGGGTTGAAGACCTATGAAATATTGATTGTATGGATTTATAATGAACATAAAAATATTTTACAAGGCCCTTGTAGCATGTATGGATTTGGTGTGAAGATTTTAGCATTGGAATTCTTCAAAGCCAAGAAGAAGAATTGAGACAAAACTAGTGATGGATGTCCTTCAAGGTGAAACACAATAGTTTTAACTCTTAGAGAAGAGTTAGGAGGAGTCTTGGGCTCAGTGCCTTGAGGCTAGTGTGGTCCTAAAAGATAAATTGGGATCCTAAGTGTACTAGGACAAGGTAGGTCCTATCTTGAAGTATTGTGGGGTATGTGCAGGATCATGGTATGCCAAAAAGTGGCGATGTGACAAGAAGTCCTGATTGCTTAACTGATTGAAAAAAAACTATAACTTTCAAATGGTATAACATTTTTTAAATATACAACATATGTA
Organism: Thuja plicata; assembly: GCA_018584345.1. Taxonomy (NCBI): domain Eukaryota; kingdom Viridiplantae; phylum Streptophyta; class Pinopsida; order Cupressales; family Cupressaceae; genus Thuja; species Thuja plicata. The sequence goes on along the minus strand of MU226059.1, from coordinate 1,108,067 downwards.
ACATTCTATGCTTCACCTACCATAATTAAAAAAAAAAAAAAATCAATTTGATGAAGTTTAGACTAAGTTAAGGTGGTCAGACATGAGAGCTTTTATATTTTGAAAATTTTTTAGAAGAAAATTCATAATTAATTATTTAATTGGAATAAAATTACACAAAAATATGTGTCACAACCAAACATGATTCTAATAGTTATATATATAATCTTGTAAAAAAATATTATCATTTGATTCTGTTTAAGGTGGTCAGACATACACCTACTTCTTATCTTTTTAGTCCTGGTTGATAAACTGATTGAAAAAAAACTATAAATTTTAAATGGTATAACATTTTTGAAATAAAAAACTTGAGTCACATTCAATTTTTTACCTACTATAATAAAAAAATTAAAACTTTTCAACTTGATGAAGTTTAGACTAAGTTAAGGTGGTCAGACACGAGATTTTGTATACTCTAAAAAAGTTGTAGTAGAAATTTTATAATTAATTATTTACTTGCAAAAAAAATACAAACAAATATGCGTCACCTACGGACATGAGTCTACTACATATATCTATAATCTTGTAAAAAATAATTATCATTTGATTGTGTTTAAGGTGGTCAGACATACACCTTCTTCTCATCTTCTTCTTAAAATTTTCATACTAAGGCAATGAAATTTGAAATTTTTACCATATAGAATTAATTTTTTTCAAAAAAGGACTAGTATCTTAGAAAATAAATTAAATTTTCTATATATTCTCTTGTTACATATTTTTGATATAATATTGATAACTTGTTCAAATTTTTATGTGAACTTGTCTAACCCTGATTCTGAATTTTCATTGCCACTTAAGGAACTGTTTGGCATACCATGATCCTGCACATACCCTGTGTAAGCGTATCTTGGGGTTACTTCCATCAGAGTGGTATAAGAGCCTCTTTTGATCAAGCTTGTGCTTAATGTTACAACCAGAGGAATCCATTGGAGAGCCAACAATCGTGACTAATGCTGAATTAGAAAAGAAGGTAGATGAACAAGAAGAGGAGAATATACTAATCTAAGATAGGTTGGCTTAATTGGAGAAAAAAGTGGATTAAGTTCATGGAAAAGAAGATGAAGTGAAGGAAAAAATGGAAGGGAAAGGAAAAGAGATTTCCATTGAAGATGAAGTCCCTGAAGCTGACCCAAACCTTGACCAAGAACCATTCCTGAAAGCCCTAAAGGCTGTGAGTGGCAAGGCATTCGAAGGAGTTCCCATTTTCAATGGAAAAATGGAACCAAAGGTAGTCCTTGATTGGATAGAGGGACTAGAGAACCATTTTAAGTGTGATGGAATCACATAGGCTCAAAAGGTGAACGTTTCTAAAGCAATAATGAGAGGGTCTGCACTCACTTTGTCAAAATTCATCCAAGATAAGAGAGAGAAGAAAGAGAAAAGGGCCATTGCTTCACGGAAAGCTATGGTAGAAAGAGTAAGAGATGCTAATATCCCTGAGGATTATGAAATCCAATTTCACAAAAGAAGACAAGGTCTAAGGTAGAATAACCTAGATGTAAACTCATAGACTGAAGAATTTTAGAGACTTTGTATGAGGTCAAGAGTAGAAGAGGATAAGAAAGTGAAAGTAGAAAGGTACCTTAATGGACTTAAATGGAACATTGAAGATGAGATGAGTCTTTTTACTCTAGATACAGTTCAAAAATGCACCAAATTTCTATCAAGGTGGAAGACAAGTTGAAGAAGAAACAAGATTCCAACACCTCAAGAGGAAGGGGTAGAGGAAGAGACACTAGAGGACAAAGAAGTGGTTATGGTGGAAGAAACTCTGAATCTAAAGGACAAGTAGAGGCTAAGCTCACTCAAAAAAATGAAGGAAAATTCAATAGAGGAAGTTCAAGTAGAGGAAGGAACTCTAACAATAGAGTAAGAGGCAGTAGTCAAGGAAGAGGAAATTATTTCGCCAATATGAAGTGCTATTAGTTTAATCAGTTAGGACATCTTTCATATAGGTGTCCAGAGAAGGGAAGTACCTCTAAAGGAGGTGACAAAAGAGTGAACTATGTTCATAAGGAGACAAGTGGAAATAAGAACCCTAAAGTGCCATTATAATCAGAGGAGGGAGAGAATCTCATGATGAGGAGAACTCTAATCAAAGAGCGAGTAAAGGAAGAACTCAGTCAAACGAGATCATTGTTTAGAGTAAAGTGTAAGATGACAGGAAAAGTCTATAGAGTGATCATAGACTTAGGGTCAACTGAAAAAATAGTGTCAAAGGAGGGAGTCAATAAGTTGAAAATGACAAGGATACCCCACACTAGTCCATATAAGGTCACTTGGATAAACAAAGGATAGAATGTCCTAGTTAATGAGCAAGCTTGGCTAGAATTCTCAATTGGAAGATATAAGGATAAAGTTTTATGTGATCTCTTACCTATGGACACATGTCACTTGCTCCTAGGTAGACCATGGAAATTTGATAGAAAATCTATGCATGATGGAGTGAAAAATTCATAATCTTTCAAGAAAGATAATGTGACATACAAAATCAAGTCACTATTCGAGGATGAAGAGTTGAAGACTACAGGTCCCAATGTTCTCAATGTGAGTGCAAAAGAGTTCTTAGAGACCTTAGAAAAAGGAGAAAGAGTTGGATTTTCACTGGTGTTAAAGCCAAAGGAGGTTGCAAACAAAAGAGAGAAGAGGACAGAGCTACCAAAAGAAGTCCAAGAAATGTTAGACAAGTATGAAGGGATAGTGAGTGATGGACAACCATCAACCCTACCCCCTAAGAGGTCTTTAAGCCATTAGATAGACCTAATACCAGGAGATAACCTATATAATAAGGCAGCCTACAAGATGACTCCTCAAAAGAATGAGGAAATTTCTAGACAAATCGAAGAGCTCTTAGAACAAGGCCTTATAAGAAAGAGCATTAGCCCTTTTGTCATGCCCACAATCTAAGCCCCTAAAAAGGGAGGAACTTGGAGGTTATGTACAGACTCCAGAGCAATCAATAGGATCACCATTAGGTATAGGTTCCCTATCCCTAGGATAGAAGACCTAATGAACTATCTAGGAAGAGAAAGGTACTTTACAAAGATAGACCTAAAGAGTGCCTATCATCAAATTAGGGTAAATGAAGGGGATGAGGTGAAAATAGCCTTCAAAACTACAAAAGGACTATATGAGTGGCTTGTCATGCCATTTAGGTTTTCAAATTCCCCATCAAATTTCATGAGGTTGATGAATGAGGTAATTAAAGAGTATAATGGAAAATTTGTAGTGGTATACTTAGATGATATACTCATCGATAGTAAGACAAGGGAAGAACACCTCAAACACATTGAATTGGTTTTTAAGAAGATGTAGGAGGAGAAGTTGATGATAAACTTAGAAAAGTGTGAGTTCATCAAGGAAGAGATAGTGTACCTTGGTTTTGGGATATCTCAAGGTAACTTAAAGATGGATCCTAGAAAAGTGGAGGCAATCAACAACTGGCCTACTTTGAGAACTAGTAGTGAGGTAACAATTTTTCATTGTCTAGCACAATACTATAGAAATTTCATCAAGAAATTTAGTGCAATCTATGCTTCTATGTTGGATACTATTAAAGGAGGCATGAAGACTAAGTTCATGTGAAATGAACAAGTTAACCATAGTTTTGAGATACTAAAAAAGAAGATTGCAACCCAACCAATTTTTGTTTTCCCAAGCTTTGAAAAGTTATTTATAGTGGAGTGTGATTCCAGCAATGTGGCAATTGGAGCTATTTTAAGCCAGGAGGGAAGATCAGTGGCTTTCCATTCAGAGAATTTGAGTAAACCTAAGAAGAAGTATTCTTCTTATGACCTAGAGATGTATTCTCTTGTTCAGTGACTGATAAAATGGAGGCACTATTTTCTTCCCAAAGAGTTCATAGTCTTTTCTGACAACCAAGCCTTGAGCTTCTTGAACTCACAAAACAAATTGAGTCATAAGACTATGAAGTGGGTTGAATACTTGCAAGCATACACATTCAATATCAAACACAAGAAGGCATTGCAGAACAATTTTGCAGATGCCTTGAGTAGAAGAGCCCTTACTTTTTAAGAGATACAACTGGAAAGCATAGTAATAGACAACTTAAAAGATCTGTATGGTGATGATGAAGACTTTGCAGACATCTATAAGGTATGCCAAGAATATAAGAACCATTTTTATAGAAAATATTCTAAATACACTTTGCAAAGTAATCTCCTATTTAAAGGAAGTCAACTATGTGTCCCTAGAGGGTCTATAAGGGAGAATTTGATTTAGGAGAAGCACAATGGTGCATTGAGTGGTCATTTTGGGGTTAGTAAGACATAAGAACTTGTTCATAGATTCTACTTTTGGCCAAAGATGAATGTGGATATTAGGAAAAATGTTGAGAGTTGTGTTGTGTGTCAGAAGGCCAAGGGAACATCTACTAATGCTGGCCTATACCAACCACTTCCTATCTCAACTAGACCATGGGAATGGTTGAGAAACGACTATGTGGTTGGATTGCCTAAGTCAAGACAAGGAATGGATAATGTCTATGTGATATTGGATAGATTTAGTAAGATGGCTCACTTTGTGCCATGCAAGACAACCAATGATTCCAGTCAAATAGATTCTCTTTTATTTAAAGAGGTAGAAAGAATAGATGGATTTCCCTTGAGAATTGTGTCTGATAGAGACACCAAGTTTATGAGTCATTTTTGAAAGACTCTCTGGAAGAATTTGGGCACCAACTTATCCTTTGGATCTGCATACCATCCTCATAATTATTGTCAAATGGAGGTAGTTAATAGGACTCTTGGAAATCTCCTATGATACTTAACAAAGGAGTATGGTCAGACATGGGACCAACTCATAGGCCAAGATGAATATGCTTTAAATGAAATTGAGAATAGGACTACTGGTAAGACTCCTTTTGAAATTGTCTATATCCTACACCCTAGAGGTATTGATGAGCTCAAAGAACTAAAACATGGAGTTAAATGGAGTGGATATGCTAAGGACTTTGCATATGCTATGCAAGAAGTTCATGACATAGTCAGGAAGACACTGATTGACAATACTGAGAAGATCAAGAGTAAGGTTGATGAAGGAAAAAGGGATAGCCAATTCAAAGTTGGGGATCTAGCGACGGTACACCTCAACATGGCTAGAATACAAAAGGGAATCCCACACAAGTTATAAATGAGAATGATTAGCCCCTGTACTATATTGGCCAAGTATGGAGCAAATGATTACAAGGTGGAGTTACCAGAGAAAACTGGCTTGTCACCTATCTTTAACATTGTAGACTCAGTTCTATACAAGGGACCAATCCTTGATCCATATCAGAGCTTTATTGAAGTCATCCAAGAGGTAGAAGAACTCCATTTTCCATCTACAACATTAAAGAAGGCAGACTGCATACTGGAATCCAAAACTTACAAGAAAAATAGTAAGAAGGATTACAAAGAACACTTAGTGAAGTGGCAAGGACAACTAGATGCAGATGCAACATGGATAAAGGAGTTATCATTAAAAAATATTGGCATTGACAATGACTTACTCAATCCAAGGGTGGATTGAAATCTTTCACTTGGGGAGGATGGTGCAGGGACACCTAGTCTGTCCTCTTATCCCTAGTATGTTTTGTCTTGAAGCTAAACGTAGCTAGTTTAGTGTGTGTTTTATTAAGACCTTAGAAGGTCTTTTTGTTGTGTGTGACTAGATTTATTAGTGGTTAGTGCTAATTTCATCTTAGACCTTGGTTTTTGCTTTTATTCCTTAGTTTGGTCAATGTTGGGAAATGATGTCTAAATGTGTCCAAGACCCATTTGTGGGTAGAAATATTATTGAGGAGGAATAAATGATGTTATTTCATTGAACTAAATGGATTAGAGGCCGTAAAATGTAGTTTGCATCATAAATGCGAAAGATGCCAAAAAGTTGTCATGATAACATTTGACACTTTTTGCAAATGTTGCATGCAACTCGACAATGTTGAATTCCCACCATTCTAGGAGTGGGGAATGAATGTTAGTGGCCTAAAATTGTGGAGGAAGCATATTTAGACACTCTATAGCTCATTTCCCAAGGTAAAGTGAATGTATGCAAGTTTTGTGAAGCAATAGAGCAAGTGTTTTTGAAAACAGTGTACATTTAATATATTTGCAAGATCTTTGTGGTCTAATTGATTGAATTAACTAATCTAAGTGTTGATTCATGTGGTATAGACATATCTAATATTTTTTTAGTCAGATTTAAAATATATTAAAGCATATTTTATAGGTGTAGGAAATTTTTTACGAACTAGGTAATATGCTGGTTCAGTTTAGGTAGTTTTTGGTTTTATGGCTCCCCTATGAAATTGAACAGTGGGAAATGAAAAACGTTGAATGAATTTGTTAGGGGAGACTTGGTATAGTGTAAATATGTAGGTAGGAGGTTAGATGAGTCTATTTTCAATTTTTAAATTCATGCCCTAGGCGAGCTAGGACAGTCCGGTTAGAGGTATGGCAGTGGAAAAAAAAGAGTGCAGAGACAAGGGTGTGTATGGGAGTACTAAACAAAGATTGGTATCTATGTCTTTAGGGTATCATATATCCATAAAATTTAGTTCATAACCCCCCCAATCCATTTGTATTTATTTTTTCATAGGAATCAAAGAAGTGCTTGTGAGGAGCCAAAATAGGCCTAATAGCCCTACATTTGAGGACAAAGGTGTACGGACAGTTTGGGGACCTTAGACCTTAGAAATATTTTATTTTTCCCAAAAGGGTTTCTAGATCCTAGATTGTTTTTAGGGGTTGTGTGGAATTTTTAAGAGTAAATCCAAAAAAACTCACTGGATAGGGCTAATTGGTGTTTTTGGCCTAAAAGGACAATTTGCGTACAATTTTGGAACTTGACTAAGTTGGGATTGAAGACCTATGAAATATGGATTGTATGGATTTGAAATGAACATAAAAAGAGTTTAAAAGGCCCTTATAGTATGTCTGGATTTTGCGTGAATAAATTAGCATTGGAATTCTTCAAAGCCAAGAAGAAGCATTGAGACAAAACTAGTGATGGATGTCCTTCAAGGTGAAACACAATATTTGTAACTCTTAGAGAAGAGTTAGGAGGATTATTTGGCTTAGTTTTTTGAGGATATTGTGGTCCTATAAGATAAAATGGGATCCTAAGTGGACTAGGACAAGCTAGGTCTTGTATTGAAGTATTGTGTAAGCACACCTTGGGGTTACTTCCATCAAAGATCTCTCATATATACCCTATTACAATAATTTATTAGGTAAGCCAATTAGGATTTCCCAATATAAAAATTATTTTTTAACCCCTTGGTAAGATACAAACGACCAACCTATAACAATTAAACATCAATTACAATTCATCAAATATAATCCAAGATCCATAATCCACGCTCGCAACCCGTAATACATGCTACATATCTGAAGTTGGACCCAAAAATTCATACAATTTGTGACCCATAAAAATAATTTCTTAAAATTTCTTCTATCATCCCTTAAGCTCACATAACCTGAATCATCATGGCTCGTAAGATATACTAAAAATGTAGAGACTCACTCTGTCAAACATCACTACCACAGTCGAGTATCTAGTCTTCACTAAAACATATGTAACTCAACCAATATACAATATAAAGCCAAGAGACCTTAGAAATAAGATCACCATATATACTTATACATATCATCATCTTCGCTAATTGTGATTCAACCGTACAGTATCACTACACTCCTGTAAGTTTTAATCTTAGAACATTGTCATAAAAAGCTTCTTTTAAGAAATTTATCTTCAATAATACAAAGGAAATTGTATTTAATTATTAGTAAAAATACATATGTGATTATTTATAATAATAATTATTGGAATACATTAAAATAATAATAATAATAATAATAATAAGATTCACAAAGAAATATTGTATTGATGCAAAAATTTAGAACACAATCAAATCCATAAACTCTTAATAGTTAATAATAAGATTTTGAAAAAATAAAACACCATTAAGGATGGTAAATATGTGTTAGTTTGTAGTTTCGAAGAGAAAAGATAACTTTAGAAAATTATACATAAAGATGAGATTTGATATTAAAATATTGTTAATACCATTGTTCTAGGCTCATAAATATTATTTAAATTCCTAAAGAAGTGAAAAATTATATTATCACATCAAAATTATTGTGCATTTAAACAAAAGTTATGTTTTCTTGAGATGCATGAAATCAAGATTTAGGTCCTTTATCTCCTTGATCTTAGCACTAACTCACTCACATGAATAGAGGCTCTATAGTGAGGAAAAAATAAAATTAATTCATTTATTTTGAGCTCCACCATAACCATAAGTTAATTTATGTCATGACAATGAGCTGATAAAGAAGAGATGGAGTACATGTCCTTGCCATGTAAGTGATTCAAACATTAAAATATTAGAAAAAATAAATCCCTTGGTGGATTGTTCAAACAACATTAAAATGAATGTGGAAATTTTTAAGTAGGATATCTATCCATACATATACACAAAAGAAGTATGTATATAATATTGAAAATAATGATTATAAAAATAATGAATAGAATATTGTATTTTCAGACTAAAGAGGTGATACTGAGCGCAAACACCTTAGTTAACTAGAGAATAAGTGGTTTAAAGTTAGTTAGAAATATACATTTTATAGTAAAATAAATTGAGAGGATAATAATAAATTATATATTTATTTTATGAATAAATAGGGAATCCAAATATCTACTTGTAGACCGAATTAATAATGCAAGGAGGAAAAATGTTTTAGAATTAGATCAAGATTTAATGTTTGATGAAATATGAGTTGATTGAGGAGGTAAAATATAAATTTTCCAAATCTTCTAATATAAGTAAATATATAAAATTAGATTATGATGTTTATTACTTATGATGCACATTATGATATAAAATTGAAAAGTTTGGGTTAGGTTTTCATGTAGATTTGTTTTAAAATAGTGGGTGAAAGGGCAACTCATTTTGAGTTTGTCATCTTTACTTTTTTAAACTATGTATTTCCTTAAAATTATGAATAATTTTTAGTGGCTTGACATGTTTTATATGTACATGTATGTATATATTTGTAATTTTATTTAATAATGTCTCTACTTTAGTTTAAGACATAAAAATCCACATCAGCCGTCAACACCTATTTATCCTACTTTTTCACCACTCATTCAGAGTCTCGGTCACGAGGAATATGTCTCATAAGATGTGTGTACTACAAATAAATCCATGTGAAACACACTCATCCACAAATATATAGACATTCAATGTTTCAATGGAGTATTAGGAACTACCATTCTCTAGTTACAAAACATGAATCCATCGTCCAACGACACTGAATTTTTAATTATTACATTATAATATCTATTTTTTTTCCTTTGTTTTGTATTATAGATGCTTATGCACAACTGGTGCAAGGAACCCTCAAGTAATAAAATCACTTGATAGTAAGGATTTATGGGAATAAAGGGGTTCATCCATTAGGATCACCCATGATGTATTGAAAGACTCATTTGTAAGGATAATAGGCTCTATGGTGTTTTATAAACCTAGTGTCCTATATGACCATAGGGAATATAAAAGCTTTCATAAGGTATTTACGTGGTTTGGATATAGGTTTAAGAATAATTTTTTTATTTTAATGGATTAAAAGAGCCTACAAACTCATTTGGTAGCATTAGCACATAAATTGTCAAAATGCACAAAAAGATGTAAAAGTTGTCATGCAACATTTAAAACTTGCTATGCAAATTTTCAAAAGTTGCTTGAGAAGTTACACTTTGGAAACCAACAGTCAAAATAATTTGAAAAATATATGTAACCATTGTGAGAGGCCTATTTATGTTTATTTATATCATACATGACAAGTTTTTTTTAGTGTATGAAGTTTGGTGGAATCTGAGAGAAATAAAACTCTAATTTTGCTAATAATCGTTATGTTTCCATACTATACAATTGTCTAGTGATTGGATTGGATGAAATATTAAGGTATTTTCATAGTAGTATTATTTATTATTATAATCCAATAGTTTTGAACCAATTTGGTGGATTTTGGCGAGATTTGAGACCAAATTGGTGAAGACATCCCAGGAAACCCTTGTTTATAGGGTCTAGAGAAAGATGAAGCACTAACTTGCAATCCCACTGTAAGAAATCAATGAATCCTAGTGGAATGAAATTTAGAGAGGTTTAATTAAGTATTCCTAAAGGGAAGGATAAGGGTGCATGGTTTGGTATTTTTCCCACAAAGCCCTAGGCTAAAGAAGCCCACGTGCTTAGTCTAGAAAAAAGGAGAACGGATGAGACAGTCGTGTTAGGGAGTGACTAGAACCAATTGAATAGTGAAAAAAGTGTAAATGGGGTTAGAATAACATATTAAATCCTTTTTTTTAGTTCTTTATGAACACATTTATAAGGAATTTATTTGGAAACGATTCCTAATTAGGCATATTAGGTCTATGTCCATTGGTGAGTGTTTGGGGGTGCAGGAGAAGAGTCAAGACTCAATCTCTTGGAGTCTAACTAGGGTTCATAAATGATATCTAAACCAATAAGTATTTGAAGGGATTAGTTGTAGAATTTTTAAGTTATCCTTGAAAAACTAATTGTTTAGGGCAACTGGCCAATAGGATAGTTTTGGTGCTTGTAAACCCAACCTTTTAATGGAGTGCTCAAACTTGTTCATATGATCAACGTGAGGTATCATAAGGAGGAATAACTCTTATAACTCCCTTGAAGTATGAATTAAATGAATGTATGTTATTTAGATGATTAAGAATATCAATTTAAGGTTGACACAAAAGTTGTGTCAAGGGTTGAAGAAATCAGTGAGTTGGGATTGCCATTCTTCTAGTTGCCTACTCTACATTAGGTGGTATTAGAGAAGGAGATATTCGACAGTGAAGGAAATCCAATTGGAAAGCATAGGGATCAATTCAATGAAGGATACGTGTCCATAAGATGGAGAATTCAAAGAATCCTATCCGGTATGCATGGAAATGGGGGATAGGTATCATATAGAATTATCTTATTTCATTTTGAAAGATGGATCACTGTTTAAAGGGAGTCAAATTTGCATCCCTAGCTTTTCAACGAGGGAAAACATTATTAAGGAAAAAAATTATGGGACTCTACCAGTACATTATGGGATTGATAAGACTCTTGAACTTGTTAGGAGATTCTATTTATGACCAAGGATGCAGACAGACATGAGAAAGGTTGTGGAAGAATGTATAATTTATAAAAATGCTAAGGGGATTAGTTCCAATGCAGGGTTGTCAATGCCTTTACGAATTCCAAATAAGCCATGGGATTTAGTGCGCATGGATTTTTGATTAAGACATCCAAGGACAAAACTGGGTCATGACAATATATATGTTGTGGTGAATAGATTTTCTAAGATGGCCTATTTTATAGCTTGTAAAACTACCCATGATGCATCCCACATTGTAGGAATATTCTTAAAGGAATTAGTAAGAGTTAATGGTTTTCCATTATCTATCATTTCAGATAGAGAATCCAAGTTTATTGGATATTTTTAGAGAACTCTTTGGAAGAGACTGGGTACAAGTTTTTTTTTAATTTTTTATTTAGGCTATCACCCTCTATCATATGGGAAATAGAGCTTGTAAATAGGTCTCTTGGGAACCTACTAAGGTGTATATTAAAAGAGAATAAATAAAATTGGGATTCTATCCTCCCTCAATAAGATTTGTCTTACAATGAATCAGTTAATAGGAGCAATGGTCTGAGCCCATTCCAATTTTTTTATGGGACACACCCAAGAGGCATTTTGGAGATGAGAGATAGAAATGATCTAGAGAGAAGAAGTGCACAATTAGAATATTTTGTAGAGGTTATGAGGGATATTGATAAAAAAGTAAGAGAATAGTTAATAGTGACAAATGATAAGTACAAGCAAGAAACACACAAGAAGATGAGAGATTTAAAGTTTCAATTGGGAGATATGGCGATGATTCATCTCAAAAGGAGAGACTTCTAAAAGATAAGTATAATAAGTTGATGATGAGGAAGATAGGACCATTAAAGATCCTCAATAAGTGTGGAAACAATGCATACAAAATATATCTTCTTCCTGATCTTGGTCTTCCTCCCATTTTTACTTTTTTGACATTTATGCATATAAAGGTCATGTTAGTGGTGTTTGTGATACAGGTCAATCTGAGGAAAGTAGTGAAGATTTTGTGCAATATTTACCTAAACAATCAAAACCTAAGATTGAGTGTGTCATTGACATGAGGGTGAGAAAGAAAACAAGGGGACATACATACTATGAATACCTGATCAAATAGAAGCATCAACCCCTAGAAGATGGCAATTGGATGAGTGTTGAAGCCATTGAACAAATAGGAGTCAAATTATTAGATTTTATAACTCAAGGGAATTGATTTTATATGGCCCTTGGAGTATGGTGCAAGAAAATATCATGTAATCTAGTCACTTGGTACATAGGAGTTAAGAGAATAAAGGGTTGAATCTAGTAGGAACACCCATGATGTATTCAAAGACCCATTTGTAAGGCTAATAGGGTCTATGGTGTTTTATAAACCAAGTGTCCTATTACACCATAGGGTATATAAAAATTTTCATATGGTATTTAGGTGGTTTTTATATTAAAAGATCCTAAAAAATCATTTGGTAGCATTCAGACATAAATTGTAAAAACTGAACAAAAAGATGTAAAAGTTGTCATGAAACATTTAAAAATTGCTATGCAACATTTCAAAACTTTCTCAAGAAGTTGCACTTTCAAAACCAATGGTAAAAACCATTTGAAAAATAGTTTTATACATTGGGAGATGCCTATTTAGTCCATTTAGATCATCCATGACAAGTTGTTGTCCTTGTATGAAGTTTGGTGTAATCTGAATGAAATAACTTTTATTTTGCTAATAATCTCTTTGTTTCCATACTGTACAATTTTATGGTGATTGGATTGGATGAAACATTTAGGTATTTTCATATTACTATGAGTTATTTTTTTAATGCAATTGTTTTGAACCAATTTGGTGGATTTTGGTGAGAGTTGTGATCAAATTGGTGAAGGCAGTCTAGGAAACCCTTTTTTACAGGGTCTAGAGAAAGATGTAGCCCTAACTTGCAATCCCATAATAGGAAATCCATTAATCTTGGTGGAATGCAAGTTAGGGATGTGTACCCTAGTATTCTTGAAGGGAAAGATCAAGGTGCACAAATTTGTAGTTTTACCACCAAGCCCTAGGCTAAACAAGCTCAAGTGTTTAGTCTAGAAACAAGGAGAATGAATGATACAATCATGTTAGGGAGTGACTAGAACAAATTAAATCATGGAAACAATGTAAATTGGATTATAAGAATACATCCAAGCATTGTTTTTAGTTTTTTGAACCCATTTCTAAGGATTTACTTTGGAAACTAGTCCTAATTAGGCATATTAGGTATGTGTCCATTGGTGAGTGTTTGGGGTTGCAGGAGAAAAGTCAAGAATCAATCACTCAGAATTTGTCTAAGGCCCATAAAGGGTATATAAAATTTGAAGGGTTATTTGGATAATTTGGAATTTTTTCTTGAAAAATGGAATGTTTGGGGCTGCTAGCCAATAAGACAATTTTTGTGCTTGTAAATTCAACCTTTGAATGAAGTGCTCAAACATGTTCAGAGGATCAGTATGAGGTATCCTAAGGAGGAAAAACTCTTATCACTACCTAGAAGTCGAAAGTCCATGATTGTATGTGGTACATAGATGAATAAGAATCTTAATTGAAGGTTGATACAAAATTTGTATCAAGGGTTAAAGAAATCAGTGAGTTGGTATTGTCATTCTTCTAGTTGCCTACTCTGAATCAACACTCTCTATATGATTCTATTCATAGGGCTCATTCCATAATTCATCTTCATAGCTCTTTTATTGTGTTCTTGAGTTCTCTATCATATTAGTAACATATCAATTTCATTGCCTTCATCATTGGGTTTCCATATCATTGAGGGTAGTCTCTTTAATCCATATTATTTTGTGTTTATGATAATATGTGATTTACTTGATTTATTTCTAGCATATTGATTGTTCATTTATTATATACATATAGTTGTTTATCTCAATTTTTTGTGTATATTCAACTGCTATGGATGTGGACATGGGTATAACTAAGGTGAGTCTCGAAGCGACCACCCTAACATTTTTTTGTTTTCATGTGTGTGGGTTCATAATGAGGAACACAGATTTTTGGAAATATTTATCACCTTTTGTTCCCGACTAGCTTGTTCCTCCTCATTCTCTTACATTTATCTTTTTCTTTTATCACAATTATTATTATTATTATTATTATTATTATTATTATTATTATTATTATTATTATTATTATTATTATTATTATTATTATTATTATTATTATTATTATTATTATTATTATTATTATTATTATTATTATT
>MU226059.1:1078223-1093562 GCA_018584345.1 Thuja plicata | reverse complement strand
TTATTATTATTATTATTATTATTATTATTATTATTATTATTATTATTATTATATATTTCATCTTTTTTGTGAGTTTATTTTAGATTTGTTACATTTTGTTCCATCCTTCATACTCTATTTTTACAAGATGTATGTGTGGCATGCATCTTCTATGCATGTTTTCATCCTCCACTTGCATGTGTGTACTGGGTAGTGAGTTGGAAATGTTTAGTACTTTAAATTTATAGTATACTTTTTTTATTTCCATACTTAAAATATCATTTCAAGTTGGTACCTAGTGGTTATTCCATTTCTATTTCATTTAGCATTCTAGTTGTCTTAATTTTTTTAATCTATTTACATTTAGTACTTTATTTTTTTCAAATATGCTTTCCCACTTAGTGTCTTTATCCCCAACAACACTAGAGAGGTAGTATAAGCGAGGTGGGGAAAGGTATGGTTTATCCCTTGGGATTTAATAGGTCTCGAGGTTAGTAAAATTTTCCTTCTCCACATCTTGGTGAGCTTAACATGAAATTAGGTACCGCTTTATCAAACATTTCCTTTCCTAAGTGATCGTCCCCTTGCAAAGATGGTGACTATCATTCAAATTTTTAAACTTGCTTGGAGGGTACATAAGACAAGAATTAATTTCACCATTCTAGATGAGCCATATAGTGGAGAGAATTTTGCCCTCTATTTCCTGGTGGTGGTCAATGACATTTCTTTTAGGTGCATGTTGGTTGACCCTTCATGTCGGGTTGATGTTATTACTAAGTAGTTCCTCATTTTACCGTGCCCCCTTTTTTCTCACCCCACCCCTTATTTTATTCTTTGAGTGTGGCCTAGTATGCATCTTATTATTTATCCTTAATGCTCTCTCATCCTGATGATGGATCATGGAGTGTGATCTGAAACGTTGATGCTTAAAAAATACACACAATCAAAAACCAGAAACTCAGCTCTAATTCAATGGATTATGGAAATCTGATCGATTTAAGTAGTTCCTTTTTATTAATGAATTAAACCATGGTAAATACGCCATATTCATTACTTTTGTCAACACCATCTCCTAAATAATTAGTAAAGTCATCTTCTTTTCTAACAATAGAGTTGATGACTTCTCTCGTAAAACAAGAAGTTGTCATATCCTTGTAGGCTTCTAATCTTGGTCCACATCTATGCTACAACTAGTTTATGCTTGAGTATAAGTTCCATCAATGGGAGAGGGCCCTAGAACATGAGGTCTCCACAAGGGTGAAGAATCTTTATCTAGATCATATTTTTGTTTCTTTTTATTATGTATCCATCTCTTCACCCACCTTTGTCGCATTTGCACTAACTCTCCATGCTACAACCTCACTCAAATTGCTCCTCCCTACATCAAGAGTGACCATTGGGCTTTATACCAGGTGGGTACATGTCTTTATATATCCATCATAGGAGTCATTGGGGATCACTATTGTACCCAATGTCCCACCATTTCACATCCTAGTGAATATGATACACACCGTGGTGATATCAAGTGTAGTGATGTTCAACCAACCTATATAGCCCCCAACCATTATTAGAATTTATGTGTCATCTTTCCTAATATATTTAAGGATAGTATAGTAGAATATAAGGCTGGCCTTATCTCAATCTTTTTATAAAAAATTAAGTAGGACCTTTTCCATGAGTTTTATCACCATAAATATTATCTAGTGGATACATTTTTCATCAAAATCCTCCTCAAAGTAGAGTAAGTTTTGGCTTCTCCTGAGTTCATCTCTACACCTTTGGCAGAGGTCAAAAACAAATATTCTTCATCAACACCTACACATGGTTCTCAAAAAAGGTATCAAGCTTTCTTATTTGACTCATTAGATAAAATTCTAGCATTGAGGATGATATTTATACAATCCCTCTTTCACAGCTCAGTGTAGTTGTTAGATGAGAATGTTGAGGTTCTTTCATCCTTGTCTCTAGCTATTGGATGGGTGCATTGGACTTACCTCACAATTGTATCATTGCAATCTCAGCCACTCTCCTATATGATCAATATTTGGAGGAGGATAATTTTCTTGTGGATGACATATGAGGGTAGCACCCATTTCTACATATTTAGATTATAGTGTGGTTTCTTGTATTCCATAGTACTTGTGGTTTCATTCTCTCCTGGAGACGACTTCTACTTTGTAGGTACCTAGAAATAGGAGGTTATCTATTATGAATCTTCTTGTATATGTCATCTATTTCTTATATATTTTGTATCCCTAATTTGCATTAATTGGGAAAGATGCAAAATATTGGGGGCATTTAGGTACCTCATATATGTTGACCCAATTTATTTGTTTTCCTTTGTCATCATGTGTCATTGTTCAAATCCAAGACATGGTTTCTAGTATTGAAATATCTTGAGAGAGAATTTTTATGGATCTTTTCATTTCTGATGCCAATTAATCGGATCCTCTTATCTTTTAATAGATGTTGTGGAGAACATGTGTCACCGAAAAGGAAAAAAAATTTCTTGTAACATATAATATTTTGACATGCAAAAATATATTTTCTTTGATTAGAATGTCTCATTCTCCCCTCTTAGTTACATGGTTCATTCTAAGGGGAGACTTCTATATCTATTTATCTGATTTTTTTTCAATTTGTTGTGTATACATCACAAGTTTGTCTTGCGAAATTAAAAAATTGTGATCTTTTTGTCTACCTTTGTGGTGTCTAATCTACTATCTTTCATACAAATTATTGGGTAAAATCCATTATCTCATCTCAATATTTCCCTATTGTATGCCTATCTATCTTTTTCCATGTGTACCAAAATGATTTACATGTGCCTATCACATGCCTATCTAACTCTCAATTTGTGTGATGACACATGTCTAAGCAATTTAGTCACATCCCTATTTATCTTTGACTAAGTATGTTATCCCACTATATAACACTACCCTATAACATGCCAATCTATCTATTTCTATGTATCTTGGTGCACTATAAAAAAATTGACCTATCATATGGTTATGTGTCATAACATAACTTTTCATGCATATTAGTGTAACATTGATGGTCTCTTTTTACAAGTTGTTGTCATCATCTAGATGTAGCTAAGAAACAAGTTAGGACTTCCTATCAAGAGGAAATCCTAAGTGAATAAAGTCCCCACGGGAAATTCAAGTAAGTTTCCTTACTTCTTCTCGCATTTCTCTCTCATATGACATGCTTGATAATTTGAAGGAAAAATATAATGTCATAAATTTTCACTCTGGTGTAATTTCTAATTTCATAACTTGTTTTCTTTATCTTAAGATATCAAAATCCATATTACTTGTCAATGCCTATTTATCCCATTTTTTAACCACCCATTTATAGTCTTAGCCATAAAATGTGGTTGGCATGAGATGCGTATGCACCCTAGAGAGGTCTATGTAGTAAATAATCCAGCAAAAATATGTGGATGTGTAGGAAACTATAGGAGCATTATGAGCTATCATCTTGTAGTTGTAACATCCAAATCCACCACACAATTATCTATACTTTCAAATTCTTCGATTATAATCTCCATTTTTTTCCTTCATTTTCTCATTTGGACACTTATACACTCTCCCCATGGGTTTCTTCTCATAAGGCCCATTCCAAACTTCATCTTCACAAATATTGTATTACATTCTTGAGTTCTCTATTAAACTGGCAACATACTAGTTTCATTGCCTTCATCACTCGGTTTCCATCTCATTAAAAAGGTGTCGCTTTACTCCATCCTATTTTTTTTCTAGATAACATATCGTTTCCTTGATCTCTTTCTAGAATATCCATTGTTCATTTATCTCTTTCTACCTTTTATATATAGAAATATGATCGTCAGTCATGTTCTTGTTCTTGTTGATTTCCTTGTGGATTTTTTTCACCGTTTTGTTGAAAAGAGCCATATTGTCCATATGTCTATTATAGTCATAGCCATCCTTCATCTCAAAGATGAACATGGTAGAGTGACCCATCTTGAGGAACCTGATAAGCTTTTCCCTCTCGATCATCATCGTAATGCAGACCTGCAAGGAAATTTTAAAATGTGTGAGTTTCAATGAAGACTCAGTAAGAGATCTATGGATACCTTGATACCTTTCTTCATTCCTGCACTTCCAAAGCTTCTAGAAGATGTTAGAAGAAAGGATGTTCCATAGAAGATTAGTATATTTTTTAAGTCCCTGTATATGTCCAATAAGCATTTCAAAAATATCAATGAACTTAGGATAAGTGACACCAAATAAGGCCCAAACCTTTTTAGCAAATTTAAATTTGAAGAGAATATGTCTACAGGAGTCAGGACAATTGCAAAGACTACAAACATCAGTAGGAGCAGGGTATCTTCTGATAGGAAGTCTATTGAGAAGCATAAGCCATTTAAAGCATCTAATTTTAGGATCAATAGGAGACTTCCACATTCTATTAAGGATTTCACTCCAGTCGTTAGTGTCAAGAGAGGTATACCAGAGCCTGTTAATATACTCAATAATATTTTTTTTATTACCCAAGATACTGTATACATTTTTGGCTTTGATTTTGTTAATCAAAGTACCATCAGGCCATTTGATATTTAGGTATCTATGAGAATCAATAAGGCAGGAGGTAGGGAGATCCTTACATGCTTTAGAAATCATGTTATAGGTCTTCTTATGAGCAGTGTGAAGGTTAAATCTATTTATTAACTCCTCCCAACTAATCAGACAGTCATTCTCAAAGAGGTCAATAAAGGTAGAGATACCCAAATTGTTCCAGATTTTAGCCGAGCACCCTTGAGACAGGGCAAGAGGCTTGCCCAGAAGATGGAGGTTCCACCAAATGGACCTTTCACCATGTAGAAGATTATCAGTATGAAAAGTCTTCCAAGAAATAAATGACCTAGAAGACTCCCAGGATTTCCAAATGGTCTTGAAGACAATAGATCCTTGTACATTGATAGGAAAGTTACCAATCAAAAGATCATCAAATGGAACATCTTTCCAAGTTTTATCCTTTTTAGGGTAGCCCCTCTCAATATTACTTTTGATAATAACTTTACATGGTTCTTCAGCATCTACACAGTGGAAGATCCACTTGGTGGCCAAAGCCATACGTTGAAGTCTAAGATCTTTTAATCGAAGCCCCCCAAGCTTTTTTTCAGTACAACACCAGTCCCAATTAACAGCATGCATCTTTTTGTTGCCTTTACCATCAGACTAGAGAAAGTTTCTTATGGATTTTTGGATTTCTAAGATTTGATAGTTATTGAACATCCAAGTAGAGGAGCAGTAGATATTATAGGAGGAGAGAATTTTTTGACAAACTTGCATTCTACCAGCCAAGGACAAGGATCTGTTATACCAATTGTTTAGTTTCTGGGTGATTTTGTTTTTAACCCAGAGCCACATATCTTTGAGAGAGGGATCCACAAACAAGGGGATTCCTAGGTATCATACAATGTTATTGGGCCCACCCCACTGAAAGCCATGTTTCATTAACCATCCTAGAGGCTGGTCATCCTAGCCAAGGCAAATACACTTTGCCTGGGAAAACTTAGCTCTTGAGATAGAAAAAAATAAGTAAAGTTGTTTAGTCAGGTTGGTGAAGTTCTCTTCTTCCATGTCAAAAAACAAGCTGGTATCATCAACAAATTGGCAATTGGTCAAGTTATCCTTATTAAGTAAGGTGATACCTTTGACTGCCAGAGAAAAGGTGTTATCTCTAAGGATGTAAGATAGGGCTTCAGAGGAAATCACAAAAGGGTAGTGGAAAGCGGACATCCTTGTCTAATGCATCTACTCAGGGAGAAGGGGTTAGAGAGAGAACCATTCACATCAACTTGGGCCAATGCATCTTTGAGTAAGAGTTTAGTGTAATTGCAGAAGAGCTCAAGGAACCCAAAATCCCTAAGCATTAAGTCAATAAAGTTCCATTCTGATTGGAAAACTTGGCCCAGTTCATCACTTCCCAAATAGTGATAAGATTTTCAAGGATGTATCTACCTTTTATAAAGCAAGTTTGAGTAGATTTGAAAAATTTGGGCAGGATGCATTCCTATCTATGGTCCATAATTTTAGCAAGAATTTTGTAAGATACATTCAGAAGAGTAAAAGGGCGCCAACTCTTGATAAGAGTTTTGTCCCCATCTTTAGAGATCAACTTAATGATACCTTTGTTAATCAAGTTTCCAAATGTGCCTTTCTCATAAGCCTCATTATAAAGATCAAAAAGATCCAGGCAAATCCAACTAATGTTGGCTTTGTAAAACTTAGGTAGGAGGCCATGAGGGCCCAGAGTTTTTGTTAGAATAGTCCCAAAGGATAAATGAGGAGGGGGGGGGGGGGGGGAATCATTTATTAGTAANGGGGGGGGGGGTGAATCATTTATTAGTAACTTCAGTTGTTTTTACTTCTATAACTTTAGAATATAATAAAGTAAATGCTTAATTAGATAACACAGTACTCAACACACAATTTGATTATGGGGAAACCAAATGGTAAAAACCCCGGTGGGAATTTTCACCCACAATAAACTATACTTGTTTTTATTAATCCCTGTTAGAAGATATTAGAACCCTGTTAGGAGTTTTACAATACAATGCAAGAAGTATAGTGACCTACTTAAGGGTCGAACCCTGTTAGGAGTCTTTTAAAAATAACCCTATAAGGGGTGATGGACTCACTGTCCAAAAGCTCACTACTTGATGGTGAAGGCTACAACCTTCTGAATAACAAATATGCACTATATCTGATGATGAATTATAGAGTAGACGTGTTGTCTTGATCAGTTCCAGTGTATTGCAGTCTTTCACTTCTTCTTCACATAGACTCTTGGTGAATGAACCAACTCTGATAATCTACTCTGTACATCTTTCTTATCTTTTTGTATCATTCACACTTAGCATATCACAATTGAAGTACTATAAGAATCTTCTCCAAATTAGAAGGTCATGTCGGCTCTTAGAAACACTTCATCAATATCTTAGTCAGCTTCACTAAGTATGCAAACAATATTAAGTCTGCGCAAGTCAATGCTGAATAGACGCAACGCTTCACTAAGTTGCCTCACCAATTTAACTCTAACTTTGGAATATTCTTGAAACATGTTTGGCACCTTTGGATTAATATCATCAGCTCATAACTAAACATGAATATACACATGCATATATAGAAGATAGGCACAACTCATGAAACACAAAATATATGTCAGCCCTAAACCATTACACTTCTAGAACTGTAACTGCCAATAACAGAATTACATAAATTTACTAAAACATCATATCTGGGTCTGCGTGTATGAACATAACATAATAAACATGTAAAAAACATGTATCTATCCACACAAGTCTTCATATCATCATTTTGATAAGTACATACAGAATTACTACTGTGTATTATATGTTGTCATCAATGACAAACATACAATCAATAAACTAGTCAGAATCAAATCTCCAAAAATCTCCTCCTTTGACATTGATGGAAACATATAATACCAAAAAAATTCTTTGTTCATGTTATTCTCTTTCTTTTACAATCTTCTTAATATCCTCATCAAAGATTTCTCTAAACTACTGCAGTCCCTCTGTCTGTGTTTTTGTTCCATCTATATACTCCCTCGGAGTATATGATCCCCCTTAGTACATACTCCTCCTTACTATATACTCCCCCTTTGACATCAATGAAAAAGGGCACTATAGTCCTATAGGCATAGGTACTAATGCAGAATTAGAGTAGTTGACCATGCGTAAAAGAACAATAATTTGTCACCCTTTTACAAAGGAAAAGGACAACAACACCAAAATTGTAAAACTTCAAGGGCATAGAAGTCACATTTCTATTGAGAATTTGAAGATGATTTAAACTAATGAAATGTGTCAAATAGGATGAATTATATGTCTATAATTGTTTAAAATTTTTTTGAACCAAAATTAATATGTTTTTAAAATTTTTTAGGTCTATTTTTCATTTTTTGAAAAAATTGTAAATCAGGGAGTTACTTCCCGCCAAATCATTATAAGTAAACTATTGTTTTTTCCTCCAATTTCAGAATATGTTTTAGATGACATGTATAGGTAGTGCAAAAAAAAATTAAAAAGTGCTTTCGATGTATAGTTTTCTCGTTATAAGTATTCAAAGTCGAACTTACTTGAAATCAACGATTTTTGTCTCCCGCCATTTTTATCCTATCAAAACTATACCAAAAACCAAATAAATTACATATTATTGAAGATGACTCTCTTCTCTAGTGTTATCTATGATTTTAAATTTTTTTTGAATTGATTTAGGATTTTTTTATATTATCTGAAGCAATGAATTCTGAAAGCTTTAATAACCTACATGTAGTTTTTAACAAATTTGTTCAATGTTTTGTAGTCAAAAGAATATAAAATTTATATGTCAAGAATCGTAGTTCCGAGATCTAGAAAAGGGCACTTTTATTTTTTTGACATTGTCTAGTTTGAGTAGAGAAAAAACTAGCAGAAGTGCAAACTTCTGGATTTTTTATGTTTTTGGAGGTTTGGCTGCCACATGGCATGCCACGTAGGTATACTAGACCGAGTCAGACTCGGCCCAGTCAGACTCAACCGAGTCCTACTAGCCCTCCCATTGGCTCACACATGAGCCAAGTTGGTCACGTAGGCGCCATTCGGTGCCATGTTGACTCAGCCGAGTTGGACTGGGCCGAGTCTAACTCGGCCGAGTCAATCAAATTGTCCTAAAAGGTGACAAATTATTGTTCTTTTACCCCCATACATTAGTCACTTAACGACTGATGTCTTTTCTTCTTGTTCTAAACATACTTAGGAGAGGGAATTACTCCCAACTTCTCTTTGAGATACTGAAAAGTATCCTTTGATAAGGGCTTTGTGAAAATATCTGCCAGCTGTTCTTTGGTGTGCACATAGTCCAATTTAACTTCTTTGTCTACAACTTTTTCTCTTAAGAAATGGTACTTGATCTCTATGTGTTTTGTCTTTGCGTGCATCATAGGGTTCTTGGGCATGTTGATAGTGCTAGTATTATCATAGTGAATAAAAATAGGATAATCAACCTGAATGCAAAATTCTTTAATCATCTTCTTGATCCAAACCATAGTTGAACAAATCAGTGCTACTGCAACATATTCAGCTTCTACTGTTGACTGAGAAATACAGTTCTACTTCTTGCTTATCCAAGAAACCAACCTGTCTCCAAGGAATACTGCTCCTCCTGAAGTGTTCTTCTTGTCATCAATACAACCTGCCCAATCTGCATCTCTATACACATAAAGCTTTACATTCTCTGATTTAGGATACCATAAGCCATAGTCTATAGTTCCCTTTAGATATTTTAATATCCTCTTGATTACCATTAGGTGACTCTGCTTGGGTTTAGCTGCAAATCTTCCAACAATGCCAACTACTTTACATATGTCAAGTCTAGATTGAGTTAGATAAATGAGTTTACCAATAATAGATTTGTACAATGTCTTATCAACTACTGTGGAGTTATCATCTTTTGAGAGCTTGCTTCCTGTTATCATGGGAGTGCATACTGGTTTACAATCGTCCATCTAAAAAGTCTTCAATATTTCCTTTACATATTTAGACTGATTAATGAATACACCTTTATCTGTTTGCTTTAGATTTAGTCCCAAAAATTATTTTATAGGACCAATCATACTCATTTCAAATTCATTATGCATTTCTTTTTCAAATGCTTTACTAATCTTGTCATTACCCCCAAAGATAATGTCATCAACAAATATAGCAATTAGCAATAATCCATCAGGAGTTTCTCTTGTGAATAGGTTATAATCTGTTGCTCCTTTCTTGAATCCAATCTTGGTAAGATAACCATCAAGTCTCTCATACCAAGCTCTTGGGGCCTGTTTAAGACCATAGAGTGCTTTCTTCAATTTGCATACCATGTCTGGTTCATCCGAAAGAATAAATCCTTCAGGTTGTTCAATGTAGACTTCTTCATTCAAATCACCATTCAGAAAAGCTGATTTTACATCCATTTGATAAACTTTAAAGTCTTTTACTGTTGCATATGCCAAGAACAACTTTATGGCTTCCAGTCTGCTCATAGGGGAAAATGTATCAGTGTAATCTATTCCTTCTCTCTGCGCATAACCCTTGCATACCAATCTTTCTTTGTTTCTAACTAATGTACCATCTTCATTCATCTTGTTTCTGAATACCCACTTTGTTCCAATCACAATTTTGTGACTGGGTCTAGGGACCAATTCCCATGTATCATTTTTAATTATCCGATATAATTCTTCTTTCATTGCATTCTTCCAATTAGAATCATTACAAGCATCTTCAACACTTAAGGATTCAATCTGTGAAAGTAAACATACCTCTTCATCCATTGCTAGACATTTTGCTTTAGATGTAGTCAAAACACTACTTCTCTAATCTCCAATGATGCCATCTTTAGAGTGGTATCTAGATGTGAATTTTGGAACTTTAGGTGTCTTCTTCTTCTATAATTTTTGATTCTTCTCTGCTTGATTCAAGGTCATTGCATGAGACATCAATGCAATTAAATATTTTATCAATAACAATATCTTTTCTGCTAGGTCTGGGTTCATCCTCAATCATAGGTGCATATTCATAGTATCTTTCTTGAACCATAAACTTTTCATCTATCTTAACATGCGTGCTTCCAATTATCTTCTTCAATCTCAAATTGAAACATCTATATGCTTTGCTTTTAGTAGAATAACCAAGGAAAATACCTTCATCACTTCTAGCATCAAACTTACCAACACCATCATCTCTCTTGATGTAGCACTTGCTACCAAAGATTCAGAAATACTTTACTATAGGTACATTTCCAAACCAAAGTTCATAGGATGTCTTATCCGTGCCTGGCCTTAATTGGGTTATATTGATAGTATATACTACTGTGTTCATTGCATCTCTCCAATAGGTGTGTGCAAATTTTCCTTCAATCATCATAGTGCACGCTATATCAAGTATGATCATGTTCCTCCTTTCTGCAATCCCATTCTGTTGAGGGGTTCTAGGTGCACTCAACTGTCTTTTAATACCATGTTCTTCACAATAATCATAAAACTGATCAGAGGTGAACTCTCCTCTATCTGATCCCAAACATTTTAGTTTCAATATGGATTCATTCTCAACTTTAGCTTTGAATATTTTGAACTTCTCAAAGGCTTTAGACTTCTCCTTTAAGAATGCAACCCACATCATCCTAGAAAAGTCATCAACAAATAAAATGAAATACCTTTCTCTGTATTATGATCTTGTTTGAGTAGGACCACACAAATCTGTATGCACTAGGTCCAATTTGTTTTCTACTAAGTTCTACTTGCTTCTGAAGGAACTCCTTACATGCTTTCCCATTAGACATTCCCTGCATATTGTGTCAACAGGTCTTGCAATACTAGGAAGGTCTCTGACTACCTTAACATTGTTGATCTTTACTATATTATCAAAATTGATATGACAAAGTCTCTTGTGCCATAACCAACTATCATCCACCTTTGCAAAAAAACAACTTACATTAGAATTGAGCTGAAAAAAATTACCTTTTGTTTTAGAGACTGATGCAATCATGTCTCCATCCTTGTTGTGAATGATGCACTTGTTATCTTTGAACTCCAAATGATAACCTTTGTCAATTAGCTATCCAACACTTAGCAAGTTGTGATGTAATCCATCAACATATAAAACATCATCTGTCTTATTATTTCCATCCAAGGTGATGGAACCTCTACCTATGATAGGTTTGGGAGTGTTATCTCCAAATCTAACCATACCACCTTTGTACTTGTCTAACTGAACAAATCTATCTTTGTCACCTATCATATGATCAGAGCATCCACTGTCAATGATCCAATTAGTTCTGATGTCTATTTTGGAAATTAGGGCAAGCTCTTGTTCTTCCTTTTCATCTGCAATGTCCATTTCCTCAAGAAACCTTTCCATATCTCTAAGGGCAATGAATCCAATTTCATCTTCTCCTGAATCTTCATCGGTTACACCTTCTTCAGCATGATAACATTCCTTCTTATATTTGGGTTTGTAATCAGATGTAAACTTCTTGACTCTTGTGGGACATTTAGATGCAAAGTGACCTATCTTATTACATGAAAAACATTTGAATGCAAGATGTCCCTCATATTTTCCTTTTCCTTTCTTTTCTCTTCTAGCAATCATAGCAATGATTTCTTCAAGTTCTTCATCAACTTCTTTTTTATCATTGTGACCGGGGATGTGTAAGGATTTCTTACCATGGACTGAGGCTTTGAAAGCTGTTTCACTTTTAGGTTCAGTCTTCAATCCTGATATCTCAAATGCAGAGATTTTGCTGATTAGAGTCTCTCTCTTGAATTTTTGTGAGAATTTCATAGTTTCTTCTAGAATACTGGTCTTGTTTTCATAGTCTGATGTCAAAGTAGTTAGCAACTTGTCCATTATATCTTCTTCTGATATTTCACCACCATTGTTCCTGATTTTGGATACTGCTTCATTTATCCTTTGATTGTAAGCTCTAATTTTTTCTTCAGGTAACATCTCAAGACTGTTGTATTTCTTCTTCCGTGTCTTCTTGTGTGCATTCTTTGCTTGAACATCTCCTTCAAACATATCTTATAAATACTTCCATATGGTATATGCTCTATCAATCTTCTTGATTTTAGAAAATTCACTGTCAGATAAGGCACTGATTAGGGCTTCTTTGGAAATTGCATTATGTCTAAATATATCCTTTTATCTGTTAGTAGCATCATCCTTTGCAATGTCTTTCAGAGATGGAATTACAACCTCTTGTGTGGTAATTTCAAAGATCTCAAAGCCAATACACTATAGATGTGTTATCATTTTGTTTTTCCAATCCAAATAATTTTCTCCATCGAACTTAGGGCTTTCTTTTCTGAAGTAAGACATCTAATCTGCCTTAAGTTGTTAGGCTTCTTCTCCAAGACACTTGGCTCTGATACCAATTTTTAGAATAGTCCCAAAGGATAACTGAGAGGGGGGGGGCTGAATCGGCTATCAGTAACTTCTGTTCTTTTTACTTCTATAATTTTAGAATACAATAAATTAAATTCTTAATCAGATAATACAGTACTCAACACACAATTTGATTATGGGGAAACCAAATGGTAAAAATCCCGGTGGGAATTAGCACCCACAATAAACTATACTTGTTTGTAGTAATCCCTGTTACAAGATATTTAAACCATGTTAGGAGTTGTACAATACAATGCAATAAGTATAGTGACCTGGTTAAGGGTCAGACCCTGTTAGGATTCTTTTACAAATAACCCTGTTAGGGGTGGTAGACTCACTATCCAAAATCTCACTACTTGATGGTGAAGGCTACAACCTTCTGAATAATAGATATGAACTATATCTGATGATGAACTGTAGAGTAGACCCGCTGTCTTGATTAGTTCCAGTGTATTGCAATCTTTCACTGTAATGTCCCCATTTTGGAGGTAATTTGATTTAATTAATTTAATTAATTAAGTTGTCCAAAATAATGAATATTTTATGAGGATGACTAATTAATTATTTTAATTAAATAAATAAGTGGTATTAAGTTAATTCTTTATAAAGTTATCAAATAAATAAATATTAAAAGGTAACTTTATATTTAATTAATTTAATAAAGTGACTTGAATTATAAAATATTTTATAAAGTCACTTAATAAATAAAATAAGGTTCTAGAAGTTTCTGGAGAAAGTGGAGAAAAAAGAATACATAGGCATCCTGGGCTTCATTCTCACCAGGCAGATTTGTTGTTGTTGATGTTGATGTTTGATGGTTGTGGAGCCTAGGGTTTCTGCAGTTGTCTTTGGCCATTGAGAACAAAAACTCTCAATTGGTGAGCAATTTTGAGGGTGTGAAATTTCACTTGAATTATTGCAAAGTTGAGGACGTTGCTTGAAATTTTCTGCTTGTACTTCAGAGAAAATTTTTATGGCCCTTGGCCAAATTTTGGTGGTATCAATTTGAGGAAATCTATTGCAGATTTTGGAGGCATTTTGGAGCTTTGGAATTTCATCATTGGGTCAATTTCATTTATTGCACATTTTTGTTATAGTTACCAGTCTTTTTCAGATTTTAATGGAGGACAATATTGCATATCATATTCAGATTTTTGCTTGTATGACCTCATTCGGGTATTGTTTCTTTGTGGGTATTTGAGCATTCATCTTGGGAGAGCTTGGCAATTATTTTGGCGTATTTTTGGAGTAGCTATCAGGTTGCTGGTAAATAATTTTAGTGGTCTGATATACTATAGAAAGGGCACCATTGGAAAGAAATTTTGGTTCATAGCTCATCATTGAAGCATCCTATGGTTCTGGGTAGTGTTGCATTCAATTGCTATCATCGAGAAAATCATTTCAAGGACAAATTTGAGGAGCCTAGATTCTGCATTTATTTATCTAAAGTATTCCCAGGAAAGAATAGGGGTGACACTTCAAGGGAGTCAATTTCTTCATTTGGAGGGTCTTCATCATCAACAAGTGTTACAATCAAGTCTCCAGCTCTTCTACACTTTGTGTACTAGGTTTCTCAAGTTAATTGTTGCATATATATTGCATTCTAGATTTCATACTAAGGCTGCATTTGTACTCAGAAAATTACATAGTTTGCATATGTTGTAATGCCAAGAGTCTTGTCCATTTCATACTAGCATTGTAGTTGACATTATATGTGCAATAAAGGAGACATAAGTTGCTGGTCTGATATAGTTTTAATTGAATATGTTTTTATCATTCATGATCAACTTATTAGTTTGCATGCCAATTGTTTGACAAAATGTCAATTGGCTGTAGGTTATCTTTTTGGCATAAATAATGTTATAATTTTGCCTACCAAGTGTTTATATTAATGCCACTTGGCTGTAAGTGCATTAATGACATCTTAGGTCGCATCCAAAGTGTTTGTCATAATTACTAGTTGTTGTAGCTGCATATTGCTGTTGGAATAATGATACATTTGGCATCAGTGAATGCACTTAGTGAAAACACTTATTCGGTTTTGAATGCTTACCGAGCTCATCACTCAGCCCACAGCCTATACCGAGCATTCAGTAAAGCTCAACGATCAAACAGTTCAAACTGAGCAGTAAGGCAGTCACTGAGCATATGAGAAGAACAGCAATTACCGAGAAGACGGTAGTCACCGAGTCATCAGTTGAAGATAACCGAGAAGTCAGTTACTACCGAGTCACCAGTGGTTACCGTGTGACAATGTATTTACCGAGTCACCACGGCTACCGAGTTCCAAGCTACACTACGGGACTAGTATGGACCGAGCTTCTACTCTTACCGAGAGCATGATGATGCCGAGTACAGTAGTGGATGCCGAGTATCAGAAGATCACCGAGCCAGCTTGAGGA
>MU226059.1:1019397-1030406 GCA_018584345.1 Thuja plicata | reverse complement strand
CCTCTAATTATTTAAAAGCAATTAAATTGTTTAAATAATTAATTCCTATATTTCTAAATGAATTAAATAAGTTTATTTCATTTATTAATATTCCCCTAAACCCCAACCTAACCCATCTCAACCACTTGTACCCTGGGTTCTAACCCTTCTCAACCCATTCACCCATGCTAATCTAATCCTAATCTTAAATTCTTCTCTAACCCACCTCCTAATGTTGTCACATTCCATTAAGAAATACTTAGCAACTCCACCCACTTGAGAAAGTCCACTTTCTCAAGCTGGACTTTCTTAAAGTCCATATTCTCTTGCATCCTCCCTTCCCTCTTTAAGGCCTTCATTAATGCCTTCATTAATATGAAGACCTTAAGCCCATGTCTCTCCCATGCCTTATTAATGCCTTAGGCATTAAAGGCTCTTACATGTTCTTTTATGAGTCTCCAAATTCATAAATGAACCTTGTCCCCCCTTTCTCTCTCCCATTCTTCTATAAATAGAAGCCTATTTTGAGAGAAAATAAGCCTTCACCTAAGATTGAAAATACATTGTTATGCTACTAGATTAATCCTAGAATCACATTTCATCTTTCATGTCATGCTAGTTCATTGTTCTTATTTCATCTTTTAGAGTTAAAATACATGCTTTTCCATCTTTTTAGCTTATTTTAATCTTAAATCCTTCATGCTAGGTTGTATTCATCACTGATTTATAGCATATTCTGAGGGCTAATATGTTGTTAATTACACTCCTAGTTAGCAGGCAATAGATCAGTTTTAGTGGGTTTTACATGCTTTACTAACCCTTTTGGACTAATATAATAACCTATTGAGTGTTTTTATTGATTCTGACAGGTACCCATTTACACACACACACATCTCTAGTGCCCACCGTGGGGCTCAATTTTGATTCTAGCCTCGTTTTCTAACCATTTTTGACCATTTGCAGACTAAGAAACTTGACACAGAATCACAAACACAATTACAAGATCGCACCCCGGATACGCCATCACACCACATGGTTTCTGCATCGCATCTGGGATTTCCAGGCTCGCATCTAGTTTTCAATCGCATTCAGTCAGCATAGGATCGTATCTGGGGAATCATATCGCATCCCAGATATGGCATCGCATCTGGTAAGAATTTAGCATTGTATCCGATTTTAAAGCTTGATATTTTCATTTGCCTAACCCTAACAAGTTCAACTGGTGGTGTTTTTATGTTTTTGCAGCCTAACAAGTGTTTTCAGGTCTTTTTAAACAGGTTTCATGAAGTTGGACTAAAGTACTAACGTGGTTTTCTCAGGATACCCATACCCCTTCTGTCTTGACTTCTATTTTCCCGCTTTTCTAACTTAAAACCATTTCTTCCCACTTGCTAAAACAACTAGATATTATGCTCTTTTTCTCTTGAGGAAAATCAGAAAGTCGGACGTTGTTTTTTCATTTGTGATCAAATGGGGGATAATTGAACAAGCAAACAAACACATCGTTTAATTCATTTTGGAAAGTAATTGAACAAACACAAATCACTGAATCATGTGGTTTAAATGAACAAATTCATTGTCTAATTACTTTTGGGAATCAGAAATTGAACAACTCATTAAATCATTGTGGTAATTGAACAAAACAAAATTTCCCTTTCAAGCATCATGTTTTCTTTAAAATAGGAACACTTAAATCGAGCTCAACATAGCTTGAGGGAAAGAACATTGTATATTGTGTTTTGGGAGAAAATGACATGGAATAGGAGAGTATGGTCTTCTTCTTTTGAAGAATTAGAAATATAGAACTCCTAAGCTCGCCAATCCTGGTTACCTATCTCGTTTAATAGTAGAGGGCCTGCCGGTTGAGGAAAAAATCTCCCAGGAATGACCCAAGTGAGGACAGGTCTTACGCCGACCCTTCCAACTCACTATAAATAGTTTCTTCCTTGTAGGCCAAAGCCTCGGAAGATGGAACTGGTTTTGTCTTTAGAATTTTGATATCATTCCTTAGACATATTGGGGTATATATAGAGAGGAGCCGCTTGAATCTTTCTTGCAAGACTATATATATTCCGGTACTCATAGGGCTATACACCTCAATTTTGCCTTGTGCAATTCTATGGGGGACAGTTACGAATGGATTGCCCAATAATCTACAACACTTCAACTGAAAGAATTCCTGATTCATCCCCAAAAGGGTGATAATATTTGTGCAAGGAAAAAAGTAATTGCCCCAAGACACTCGTCATATCGTGCCCTCACTTGCGTTTGGAGTCGGCTAATACAGCATCATGACTGGAGCCATTGCGTGCTTGGTGATGTCTATATTCTGATTAGCATTTGAGTGTGTACCTAAGTCAACGAGAAAATTATTTTCATCCTCTACCTAGAGAATAGGACAAAGACGTGTGTTTGGATCCACCCCTTTAACAATGCAAAACTATTTGACGTGTTTAAAAGACCATTAAAAAAGATAAATCTCCTCAAAAACAATCAATAAATTTCATACCCTAGAGTACAAGTATTTTTCACACCCTAGAATACCCTTCAATACAATTTGGAGACAAACTAATGCACGTTCCTCAAAACGCAAATTTCTCAAAATGCACTAAACTGATAAAGTCCATCATAAAATTGCATCTGGGATTTCAAAAGTCACATCCCGTATTTAGGATCGTATCTGGTGCACAAGCTCGTATTTGGTCAAGCAAACAATTGCATTTAGGTTTTTAGGATCGTATCTAGGGTTTAGGATCGTATCTGGTTCTGTTAGAGGCTCGTATCTAGGAGCTCGCATCCTGGGTAGTGGGCATTTCTAGCGGTCTTTTCTGAGAAGTCTCAGTTGTTTTAGATACCCTTTTTGGCTCTTTAGCTAGTCCCTATTGTCTCTCTTGGTCTCCCTGCTGTTATTTTCAAACACTTTCAAAACATCTACCTTGCATGCTTAGTCAGTCTTTCACAATCTGTTCATTACGTGTGGTCTACCCATTCTCTATCAACAACTTGATTCCTAGCTCACTATCAGGGCATTCTAACCCTCTGACGCTGGAATCATTTACATCCACCAAATAAACAAATGGCTACTTCTACCTAGACACACTCACTTGAACGATCTGGGAACCTTGCTGGTACTATTGGGACACATTGACGAAGTTGAGAAACAAACTTCATGGTTAACACGAGACGCAATACGTACACAACTGAAGAATCTAAAGTGCCTCCTAAGACACCACACTTTCAAGGAGAAACTTCTCGTAATTCCCTGTCCGATCTTGATTCACCTCAAATGGATAGTAACACTAACGATTGGAGTAAAGCCTTTGAGGGTTATGGCAAACAAGAACAATCTGAAGCCTCGGAAGAAAAAGAAAGACCCCGGTATGAACATAATCCTTTTGGGTCAGATAGTGAAGAAGAGATCCCTGAGGATAAGTATGAGAAACTCAAACAAAGCAAAAGGATCCATAAACTATTAGAATGAATAATCAGTGATGACAAAGAAAAGTACTTTCTCCATTTAGCATCCACCGGTGTCAAGTTATCGAAGGATTATAATGTGGAAAATCTCAAAGAAAAGGAAGTGCCGAATCCCATATCTATCCTTACTAAACAGCTTACTCAGATGCAAACAGAGCTTACCAACCTCAAGCAAGAGAGGGACAAACCAAAAACACCATATTATTTGGACGCTATTTGTCCTTTTCCCTTCGACAAGAGTATCACCATGGTTCCATTTCCTCCTAATGTGGCAAGGCCAAAATATGACAAATACACAGGAGAAACCGATCCACATGACCATGTATGGGAATTCTGTGCTCTAAGCACTGAATACATGCATGAACCCACTTATCTCATGAGACTATTCCCAGGAAGTCTAGGAGGCAATGCTATGGAGTGGTTTTCCAAATTGAATCTGAAGGTCAAAACATTTGAAGAATTAAAGCAACGATTTATCCAACATTACTCTTACAACATTCAACACGAGGTTACCATGATGGATCTTTGTAACACTAAACAGAAAATAGGAGAATCCTTTACACACTTCCTACAACAATGGAGGAAGATCTTTGCACGATATTCAAGAGTCATCCCTAAAATAGAAAAAAGATGGAGATCTTTGTTAACAATCTTATACCTGAATTGAGCTACGCTCTACAAATGCAAGATTCTCCTAGTTTCGATAGGATGATTAAGAATTCCCTTCGTATTGAGGAGGTCATGGTCAAAAAGGGGGAGATTACCCTTCAAAATGACAATAAAGGCAATAGCTCCAATTCCAAACCTAAATTGTGGAAAAAAAATAAAAATGTTGTCAATGATGGAGTGGTTGATGCTTCCAACATTAATTCCAAAACTGAAGCATTCAATCTTACCAACGGTATGCAAGCAAGAAAGGAGGCTAAAATAACACCTCCCATTCCCAAAGCTAATAATGACAATGACAGGGGACGCACATGGAATTAAAAACCCCAAAGAACATTCACACCTTTGGGAGAACCTCTTGAGACTGTTTTAAAAACATTGGTGGATAACAAAGTCCTCATAATTCCTGATTCAAAACCTTGGAAACCAATGGTCAAACCAAGATGGTGGGATGATAACTCCTACTGTGTCTTCCACAAGAACAAGGGACACAAGACAAATAATTGTCTTAAACTCAAACACGTTATCCAGGACCTCATTGAAGGGGGTAAGATCAAGGTGGATGGACATACTACAAATGAAGATCACACAGCATTTAATAAACCATTCCCCAATTACAATCAAGGAGAAACATCCAAAGGGAAAGGTAATGAGGCAAA
Organism: Thuja plicata; assembly: GCA_018584345.1. NCBI lineage: Eukaryota > Viridiplantae > Streptophyta > Pinopsida > Cupressales > Cupressaceae > Thuja > Thuja plicata. The sequence continues at coordinate 1,025,625 of MU226059.1, read as the reverse complement.
CTACACCTACTCCAAAAGTGACAATGTGATCAACATGCTTAACATTAAAGATGAATCTATCAACATGGTCACCATCAAAGGAGCCTTGTTCTCCACAAATGCTGTAACTCGAAGCCAAGCATAGGTTATGATCAAGCGACCTCCAAAACAAACATCTACACCCAAGGTTCCTATTATCACTATACCTAAACCGGGAACAAAACATGTGGTCACTATCCCTGGAGCAAAGTATGACTTGGTGGATTAATTGCAAAGAATTTCCGCCAAGATTTCCATCTTTGAATTGCTTAAAATATCCACTATACACAGAGAAATCCTAGAACAAGCTCTACACGCTGCTAACATTCCAAAGGATATAGAAATAAACAAATTCCAAGTGATGGTCAATCATATATCAGCACCGCATTACCTCTCCTTTTCTGAGGAGGATGACAAATCATTGACCCATCCACACAATCAACCTCTCCATATTGAAGTTCTCATTCATAAATCCCGTGTTAGACGCGTATTGATAGATGGAGGCGCCAGATTAAATATCTGTACACTGGACCTTGTCAGGAGGCTAGGCCTCTCAGAGAAAACAATTGACTCCCGAAATAAAATAACCATCAAGGCATATGATGAGGAAGAAAGATCCTCCCGAGGTATTATTTGTCTACCCGTCAGAGTTGGACCAATTGAAAGAGATGTTATGTGTCATGTTCTGGATCTACCACTACCCTACAACATTCTACTAGGAAGACCATGGATCCATGAGATGCAGGCTGTACCATCTACATATCATCAATGCATCAAGTTCCCACATAATGGGATAGAAGTGACAATTCCTGTAGATGCCAACTATTCTTGCAACAATATTAAAGCAGGTAGCATGGTCCCACACAACAAGGAGGATATGGATGAAGTTGCTCCCAAAACTACCAAAGACATGGTCATGAAAAGCTTTAGAAAAACATTGAAAATTCAAGAAACAGGTATGGGAGAATACAAATTGGACCTGAATCCCTCAATGACAGAGCTTCCAGTATCACCAAGATCCTATGGAAAACCATCATCAAAATTCACACCTCTTGCAGTACAGGAACCAGAAGTACACAAAGCTACAGGTATGGTAAGGGCATCCACGTCTTCTTCCTCAAATAACACAGAAGAGAAGGCAGTCTTAAATTGGCTTTACAAAGAAGAACCAGTAGACTCTAAGGTTAAAAATGTAAAGATATCCCCGGAACAGTATGGAAAAGGATATGAGTTCCTCACATGAATGGGATACAAAGGAAAAGGACCTTTGAATGACACAGGATGCGGGATCATCGAACCTATACCTATGGAGTTCTGCCTAAACAGAGATAAAACAGGATTAGGCTTCAATACACAATTCAACAACCCTACTCCAAAACAGAGTCCACCTTCTGAAGAAGAGAGTGTTAAAATAGATGACATAGTTCTAGACCCATGGCTTTATGAGAGATTGCTACATGTTGGTGTAGAAAACCTAGAATATCAAGGAGAACCTATGTACCTAGTTTTGAGGTACCACGGGATCTTCATGCTCCTCTACCAGGACAACCGCCCATTCAAGAAGTTGGCGACACCATCGCTACTATCACTCAAGAGGTATCCCGAATACATAATTTACATCCTAACTGGGGGCAATTGGTCACTATTACACATATCTTAGATCTACCTCACTTTGATTTACAGGCAGCTAACAGAGTCCATCAACTAAACATTGCTGAATATTTGAACAGATCTGATGATGATGTTACAGATTCTCATGACTATGAGTATGATCGGTTATCTATTGCTTCTAAAGAAATTGGGATAGACACGATTCACATGTTTGCAGCTCCCATAGCTCCTAATAGGCATCCTGAAGACACTGATCCTCCTGAGGTAGAAGAGGAGTTCCTTCCTCCAAACATAGACGAGGACACTAGAGAAAACATAACTCTAAGAGAAATTCGTAGGCTACAAGAAAGAAGCCTTCTTTTATAACGAGATGATGATGAGTTATCTACTGATGAGTCCCTAGAGTTCGATCCATATATGCTTGATAATGACCCTTTTAACAACAATTTCTCTCTTATTGACCTAAACATCGAAGATATTGACTTAACAGACTGTGTCATGTCGGTTAACAGTTTTGATACTAACACGATGCTGTCCCTCTCAGAACCTAACTCCCAAAAATTGGTACTTCCAGACCTCATTGATTGGACTGAAATGGATCCTACCCCTATGCTCACATTTTCCGATGACCACTCCCTGGCTTGTTACCTTAATGCTTGTGAACCTCACGCTTCTTCCACCAATGCAAAGAGCGAGAACATGTCACAGGAAGATATCAAGTTTCTCAGTCAAAAATTGAAAAATAAAAAGAAAAAGTGGAATGATGGTGAAAACCACTCTGTGGCAGTATTAGATCCCAAAATAGTAAAGAAAAAAGATGTATCGAATGGTGAAAACCTCTCAGAGGTTCCAAAGGATGAGACTCTTGATATCCTCCCTGAACACTTTTAGGAAAGATCTTCAGTATTAATTGAACCAACACAACCAGTGGGCTTGGGCACTGTTGAAGATCCTCAGATAATTCATCTAGCAGAATCCCTATCAGAGAAAGAGAAGGAACAATTCACCAAATTCTTGAAGGAGAAAAAGATCAACTTTGCATGGTCCTATACTAATATGCCAGGGCTAGATCCTAATCTCATTATGCATCACTTATCTATAGCTCCTAGGATCAAGCCTGTGAAACAAAAACTTAGAAAAATGCACCCTCATGTTGCATTACTGGTGAAAGCAGAATTAGAAAAATTGTTAAAAGCTGGATTCATTCGGGTCATCACCTATGCAGCTTGGATCTCCAATGTAGTCCCTGTCTCTAAAACTGATAAATCTATTAGGATCTGCACAGATTTCAGGGACCTCAACAAAGCCTGTCCAAAGGATGACTTTCCTCTACCAAATATTGATATGATTATAGACCTCACAGCTGGGTACCAGATGTATTCCTTAATGGATGGATTCTCAGGTTATAATCAAATCAAAATTTCCCCTGAGGATCAAGAGAAAACTACATTCACATGTGCATGGGGCACATTTTGCTAGAACATCATGCCATTTGGGCTAAAGAATGCCGGAGCAACATACCAAAGAGCTATGACAACCATATTCCATGACATGATGCACAAAAACATGGAAGACTATGTTGATGACACACTGGAAAAATCCAAAGAAAGAGGTACTCATATTGCAGACTTAGGCAAAATATTGGACAGGATGGAGCAATTTCAACTCAGACTCAATCTAAAGAAATGTGCCTTTGGGGTTCAATCAGGTAAACTCCTAGGATTCATAGTATCGGCAAAAGGAATCAAGGTAGATCCAGCAAAAGTCAAAGCTATTCTAGAGATGACTCCTCCTTGTAATATCAATCAAATGAGGACACTATAAGGACTACTCCAGTCTATCAGGAGATTCATGTCCCAACTTGAAGATAAAGCACAACCCTTTACTAAACTATTGCATAAATGGGTTACATTCAACTGGAATGAACACTATGAAACCAACTTCAGAGAATTAAAGGCCTACCTAGTTTCGCCACCAATTCTTATGGCACCTATTCATGGGAAGCCTTTGCTCCTATATATTTCAGCTATGGCTACATCACTAGGAGTATTACTGGCACAAGAGGATGAAACAAAGAAAGAGCGAGCTATCTACTAAATTAGTAGAACTCTAGTCACCTATGAGCTCAATTATAGCATCATTGAGAAAGCATGTTTAGCAGTTGTCTTCGCATCATAGAAATTGAGACACTACATGCTCTCTCACACAGTCAAGCTCATAGCTAAGATCGATCCTCTAAAGTATCTTTTAAGAAGAATAGCATTGACAGGCCGGTTGGAAAAATGGGTCCTCATCCTCAGTGAGTTTTACATTGAGTACATTGAAAGAAGGGCTATCAAAAGATAGGTGCTTGCAGACCAACTAGTTGATTCACCACTTCAAGATGATACACCATTACTAGTTGAATTCCCTAATGAAATGATCATGCATCTCACCGAACATTCATGGAAGATATACTTTGATGGCTCATTCACTCAACAAGGATCAGGAGCCAGAGTTCTCTTTATTACTCCTCAAGGATATAAGATTCCCAAAGCTTATAAATTAATGTCTCCATGTACCAATAATATCTCAGAATATGAAGTACTGGTCAATGGCCTCAAGCTCGCCATAGAATGGAAGATCGTTGAGCTACACATATATGGTGACTTCCAACTAGTTATTAATCAAATCATTGGGGAGTACCAAACAAACGATGAGAAATTGGTGCCCTACAAACAACTAGTTGACGCTTTGGGGAAATACTTTGTCTTCCTCACCTTTCAGCAGATACCAAGATCAGAGAATAAAGCTGCAGATGCTATGGCTACCTTGGCATCTATGTTACAACTGGAGGAACATCAATTCCGCTATGACTTCTTGTTGGAAGAAATATCCTATCCCGCCTTTGCCAATCCAAAATATCAGGTAATTTGTGCCTTAAATACTCCCGTTCAATCCTGCTATGCCATTATTATTTCCTATCTTTCAGACCAAACCATTCCTTCCAATCTATCTAGAAATGAGAAACGATCCCTGATTAGGACAGCATCACGTTACGTCCTCATAACTAACAACCTATATCGAAATAGTCTCGACGGTACACTTCTTCGATGTTTAGAACTAGAAGAGTCTGATGTGGCTTTAAAAGACATCCACGAAGGTGTATGTGGATCACACTCAAATGACTTTCATTAGCTAAAAAGCTACTCAGAGTAGGCTATTATTGGCCTACAATGGAGAAAGATGCTATTCAATTTTCCAAAGCATGTCTTAAATGTCAAACACATGGAAACCTCATCCATGCTCCTGCCAGAGAACTCATACCTTTTATAACACATTGGCCATTTCAGCAATGGGCCTTTGACTTGGTTGGACAGATACATCCCAACTCTTCAAATGGACACAAGTTCATCATTACCTCCACTGAGTATTTCATGAAGTGGGTTGAAGCTGTGCCACTAATCAAAGCCACTGGCAAACAGGTGGCTATGTTCATTCTGAACTACATTATTAGTAGATATGGGATACCCTCTTCAATTTTGACAGACAATGGAGGCCAATTTAAAAACTAAGACATTGATGACCTTTGTGAAAAGTTCCACATTACTCACCATTTTTCCTCAATCTATTATCCTCAAGGTAATGGAAAGACTGAGGCATCGAACAAAAACATTCTCAAAATCCTACACAAAACTGTGAGCGAGTCTGGCAGAGACTGGCATTTACAACTAAATTCGGCACTATGGGCCTACAGAACAAGCATCAGAACACCGACAGGAGCCACGCCATTTTCTCTTGTTTATGGCACTGAAGTAGTACTACCTATTGAAGTTGAAATCCCATCTTTGCAGATATCTCTACAAGGACTAGTTACTGATGAACAGTACTGCATTGATCGGATAAATTCTCTAGACCTACTGGATGAGCGCATACAACAAGCGTTTGATCACCTCAAAGTCTACCAAGAAAGGATGTCCAAAGGTTACAAGAAGGAGGTTAAACCACGCAAGTTTGAAGTAGGGGCCCTTGTCCTGAAAGAGAATCCTAAGAACCAGCCTAACAGAGAGCAGAAAGGAAAGTTTGAACCTAACTGGCTGGGGCCTTATGTTGTCACTGCTACTTTTGGGACTGGAGCTTATCAGTTAGCTACACCTGAGGGAGACATTCTTCCAGATCCTATCAACAATCTACATTTGAAGCGGTTCTATTCTTAATGTTTGGCTAGTAGAGCCTGTATAGAAAAAAGTTCTTGTAAAATACAAAAAACATTCAGAAAATTGATCTTGAAGAAATCCAAAAAAATAGTGGAAAAGGTCCTTCAAAATGGGTATCCTTGGTGAAAACCTGGTAAACAGGCGCCTTGATACTACAAAAACATTCAAAAAAGCAAAAATAGCAAAAAATTTGACAAAGAGAAAAGTGCCTCGATGAGCACCTGGTAAAACAGGCATCTTGGTAGCAAAAAGAAAGAAAAAGATCTTGCAAAGTGATGAAAACCTGGCAATCAGGCGTCACTTGTGTTTTGCGCTCCATCTATCAATGCACTACTGATACTAGGCCTTCACAATTTTTCCTGTGCTCATACGCTGACTTCATTTTCCTACATGACTATCTTAT
>MU226059.1:985975-1017292 GCA_018584345.1 Thuja plicata | reverse complement strand
CTTTCTTAAAGTCCATATTCTCTTACATCCTCCCTTCCCTCTTTAAGGCCTTCATTAATGCCTTCATTAATATGAAGACCTTAAGCCCATGTCTCTCCCATTCCTTATTAATGCCTTAGGCATTAAATGCTCTTACATGTTCATTTATGAGTCTCCAAATTCATAAATGAACCTTGTCCCCCCTCTCTCTCTCTCCCATTCTTCTATAAATAGAAGCCTGTTTTGAGAGCAAATAAGCCTTCACCTAAGATTGAAAATACATTGTTATGCTGCTAGATTAATCCTAGAATCACATTTCATCTTTCATGTCATGCTATTTCATTGTTCTTATTTCATCTTTTAGAGTTAAAATACATGCTTTTCCATCTTTTTATCTTATTTTAATCTTAAATCCTTCATGCTAGGTTGTATTCGTCACTGATTTATAGCATATTCTGAGGGCTAATATGTTGTTAATTACACTCCTCCTAGTTAGCAGGCAATAGGTCGATTTTAGTGGGTTTTACATGCTTTACTAACCCTTTTGGACTAATATAATGACCTATTGAGTGTTTGTGTTGATTCTGACAGGTACCCATTTACACACAGACACCAGCAAGGGCCATATAGAATTTATTTAAGACTTGATAGATTCTATGCTAATAAATTTTTTTTTTGTCCTTCTAGATAAAGATGGTAACTTGGTTGTTGTTACCCCCACTTCCCTCTCGGATCATCATCCTATTTCTACCTATTTTTCTATCAATAACTCCCCTGTCATGACTAGAGGATCTAATCCCAAATTCATTTTAAACACCAGCCTTCTTAAAGATAAAGATGTGTTGATGGCTATCACCCTTATCCGCATCATTAACAATAAACATTGTTCTTCTTACTCCTACCTTGATAGATGGAATACTAACATTTCTACATGGAAAAACCTCCTTAAAACTATAGGGTAGAAAAGAGCCAAGGACTACCTCTTTGTGGAAAAAAAGCTCTCCTCCTGCCTCCAAGCTGCTGAAGCCAACAATCAAGCCAATCCCTCTGACAGTAATCTCACTACCCATGTTATCAATACTAAAAAGGCCCTTAGAAGACATCAACAAATCAAGACCGATGGTGCCAAGATCACATCACCTGCCCATTGGTTGCGGTATGGAGATAGAGGCTCCAAATTCTTCTTTAATCTCATCAAACATAAAAAATCCAATGAAACCATTGAAAGAATCCTGGTTGATAACCAAGATGTTACTGACCTTGATGGTATTAAAAAATATTTTACCAACTTCTACCAAAGCTTGTTAACTTCTGAAAACTCCATTGAAGCTGCCTCCCTAAGATCCAAGTGCAAGTCTCTTATCTCGAATAGAATCTCCAATACGGAGGCTAATCTTCTCTCCAAAGATATCTCTTTGGAGGAAATTAAAAATCCATCAATGCTCTTAAAAATGATAAGGCCCTGGGTCTTGATGGCCTCCCGGTGGAATTCTACAAAGCCAATATTAACTAGATTTTTAAAGATCTCCAAGACATCTACTCTGAGGCCCTTGATAGAGGATCCCTTGGTGGCTCCATAAACAAGGACATCATCAAGTTAATTCTCAAGGATGGAGACAAAGCTCTACTCAAGAACTGGAGGCCTGTCACCCTCCTGAATGTCTCTTATAAAATTTTATCCAAAATCCTTTCTCTTAGAATTGAGAAAATCCTTCCCAACTTTATCTACTCCACCCAGACTGGCTTCATCAAAGGTAGATGCATCCTTGAGAACCTTATAACCAGTTGGGAGGCTATGAATTGGACCAAACACTCCATTCAAAATTCTTCTATGCTCCTCCTAGACTTTGAAAAAGCCTATGACAGAGTTGAATGGAAGTTCATTTCCATGATGCTTGAGGCCTTTGGTTTCCCGAGCAAATTCTCCAACTTTGTGAATATGCTTTTAAAAGATGCTTACGCCCAAGTGGATATCAATGGCTCCCTCTCTGATTCCTTCCCTCTTAGTAGATCTGTTAGGAAAGGCTGCCCTCTTGCCCCTGCCCTCTTTGTTATAGCCTCTGATGCCCTCTATTACCTTCTTCAGGACAACTCTCTTTCACCTACAGTCAAAGGCATATCCCTCCCTAATAATGAAGAGCTTATCAACTGTCAATTTTTTGATGATACCTCTATCTTCTTTAAAGGCAATAAGAATAATTTTGAAGCTCTCTAGAACAAGCTTAAGATCTTTGGCTCTATCTCCGGAGCTAAGTTGTCTTACTCCAAGTCCATATGCCTTGGCTGGAATTATCAACCCCCTGATTGGTTTAAATATTTTGACTTCTAGTGGGGCGGAGTGCACAAGATTATCAGATATCTTGGCATCCCCTTCTCTATTGACCCCTCTTAAAAGACATGTGGATCTAGGTTAAGGAAAAAATCACTAAAAACCTTGATAAATGGCACAACTGATCCCTCTCTCTTGCTGACAGGGTCCAAGTTTGTCAAAAAATTCTTTCTTCTTATAATATTTATTACTCCTCTGCCTGGATGTTTAGCAACTACCAGATCATGGAGATCCAAAGGGCTGTTAGAAATTTCATGTGGTCTTATGGTAAAGGAAACAAGAAAGCTGATGTTGTTAGATGGACCTGGTGCCACACTGATAAAATCCTTGGTAGATTGCGTTTGAAATATCTTAAAATTCAAGGTCACTCTGGCCGACAAATGGATATTCCACTCTTTGGATGATAATGTCCACTGGAAAACTCTCATCAGACACAATATTGAGAAAGGTGTCCCCAAAAATGCTAAATCCTTGAAGGGACTGCCCTTAAATGACTTAGTTAGTAGGGACTTCCCTATAGATGTTCATGACTCTATTGTCTCTAGATCCATATGGAAAGCCTGGAAACATGTGCAAAATTACATTAGAAATAAATCTTATCATGAAGATAACCAAATTTTTGGTGAAAGATCCATATGGTGGAACCTGAAGCTCTCTGGCAAACCCCTTGCCCTTTTCTAGGGACGCTCTGCTAGACACTGGGATAATAAGGGGATTTCCCTGCTCATGGATATATTTGAGCATGATTTCTTGATTAGTTGGAATGACCTCAAGAATAAGTATGATATTCCTACCTCTCAAAAGAAAACCTATAATATGATCCTTAAAGCCACTAACGACCTTCCCTCCACCTGCCATGTGGAATCTCATAGATACTTAAAATGTAAATGGCTAGATGGCACCACTCTCTCTAAAATTAAAGCTAAGAATATTTACAAGATCATTGGTTTTAATGAATCCATCATAGACCATGTTAACACCCTTTAGTATTCCTCCTTAGATATCTGCTCCTGGAAGAAGTACTTCAGCATCTTATGGAAAGGTCCTATTGAACCTAAACTTGACTGCTTCAAATGGCTCTTTATTCTGGACAGATTACCAATCAAAAATATTAATGCTGGTATTGAGAATTGCAAGTTTTGTAATCTTCTTGAAACCAGTAGACATGTTTTTTTTTAGTGCATCTTTGCTAAATAAATCTGGCATAAGTTTGAGATTTCCTACCCTATGGACTTTACTATTTTTGGTATTGTTCTTGGTAACATAAGTGGCATTAAAAATGATGCTAATATGTTCTGGTATATTCTCTCTACTAATGTTTTATGGAAATTATGGAAGTGCGGGAATGAAGAAAGGTATCAAAATAACCCCAGATCTCTTATTGTGTTTTTTCTTAAAATCACTCATTACAAAATTTTCGTGCAGGTCCACACCACTATGCTGATATATAAAAACAATCTCCAGTGGTTCTTAAAGGATGGACATGCTACCTTCTTTATCTATGAGATGAAAGATGGCTATGCATGGAGAAAGAACATGAACGACCTCCAGATGTTTGAGAAGTCTCTTAAGAAAATCAACCAAGAAGTGAAGAGGAACAAGAACCCCCAAAAAAGATCAGTTGTTTATGCTAGCCCAGATTCAAGAAAAGAAGAGCATCGTCTGGATGGAAGTTGCTCTGGGCTAGACCGCCTGGATGGACACCTATGGAAATATTTTACACTAGCTTTAACACTGTCTCTCAGTTAGTCTTCAGTTTTGTGTGTATATACAACTAGATGTAACTGTGTCGTACTATCGGTTGAGACTAGGCCTCCTCTTTTTGATACTCTCGTGACACTTTGTAATACTTTTTTGATCTCCTTATCATCAATATATAAAAAAATATGAATATAATGAAATTTTTTAATTATAGATAACTAAAATTCATACAGTAAGAATGAAATTTGTAAATTATTAATATTTACATTTATTATTATTAAATTCTCATTGTTTTTAATAGCTAATTAAATGTTGTAGAGAAAAAGCACAAGACTAGATGTAGTTTCCACATTTTATAATATGAAAATGGTGTAGAGACATTAATTTTTTTTTTTAAATTGCAACTAATAATAGAAATTTCAACAAAGATACCGGCTATATGTTTATAGGAAATGGTTGGTTAATAAGGAAAACATACAAGTATTGAGTTTGACTCTATCAATAGTATTATTGAAGGGAGATTATTATTGATATGATAACTTTAATGTTACCTAGTACTCTTTTGAAATTCTTCTCGAACTGTATTCTCCTCTTTAAATTCGTTCTCCTCTTTAAATTTGCAAATAGAGAAATATGAGGTTATCCATGTTAAGACCATTTTTTACTATGGGCCTTGATTTGTTTGCTCCTCTCAACTTACATTAACCTTTATTTAAATATTTTATCTTTGATTATTAAAACTACGTGTTCCTCTTTGGGTAAATTTTATAGGTTTACTCCTTCCATGATGGCATTTTTGGTAAACTATTTCTTAGTATTTAGATAACATTATATATGTTGTTCTTGATCCTTTTTATGATTCTCGACCACCAAAACTTGTATGCATTAAAGTGAATTTATGTTTTGACTTTAAATATATGATTCATATATGAATAGGAGGTATCATACTCAATGTATTCTCTATATAACTTTTTCTAATACTAATTTTTGGTATTAATATTATGAGCACAAAATTAAGAATTTTCCTTTGGTTGTTCTCACGATTATGATGGGAGAGGCCATTGATGTCACAAATCACATCATTTAATTTATCAAATATCAAATTGGGCATATCCTAAGGTTGTCCATGATAACAATTGTTCTTATTTTGGGGGCTTTTGCACTTTAAAACAATAACTCATTTTTCGATCATGCTCCACTAAGAGCTCTCGAGAGTTTATGCCTACCGACTTAGAACAACTAAAATGCAACCTTAAATTTTACTCTTATCTTTAATATTACCTAATCTACTTCCAAAAATAGCTCCTGGTTAGGAATGATTTAGTTACATAACTAATTTAACGTGGTTTAGTGGGAATTTCCTAATTTTGAATTAGAATAAACCACTTAATTTCTGGAAATAAAAACAATTCGGTTGGTACATAATTTAAAATATTCTATGATTACTTGGAAATAATCTAACTATCCATTGAATTTACTCCTAAATTCCACATTCTATCCCAGTGAGTTTTTGTCCAACATAATTGCCACTTGCATTCTTCATCATTGTACTCTACTAGTTTTAAATTTTTGATTACAAAAAAATTTAATATAATGTACATTTCCTAGTGAAATCTAGAAAGAAAACTAAACTACAAAACATTACATGAATTTAGAGAAGTTGTTTCATTTAGGTCACACTTTACTTGTCATACATGGATATAGTATGGTCTTGAACCATGGAATTTAAAATAAGGGTTTTAGTAATGCCTATTACATATTAAATTTTATCATCTGGGTATTAACATAAATTACATATTTGGAAAGTAAACTTTGAGCACTATAACTTATATTTCTATGTTTGCTTAAGATTATATCTCTAAGTGCTTTAAATATTCATCCCGAATAGTATGAATGAAAAAAAAAAAAAAATAAAATAGTTCCACTTTCTAGCCTCAACTTCTTCCTGTCACCCTTTGGACCTATCATTCTCTACTTCATGATATCAATCATGACCTCATGGTTGGTCATGTATATTCCTATCGATGGCCTCAATCCCTATTACCAAATCAAACATATAAAATCTATACTCCTAGTACATTCCAAAAGGATGTTATCCTTTGAATTCCACCATTTTGTCTCTCCACCTTGTGAGTAGATCTCCCATGAAATGTGATGGTGCATCCAACCTAGTGTTAGCATTATGATAAGTGCATGCTTGAATCACATTCTTATCAAGGTTCTCTGCTTCTTGTCAATGACAAGGATGATGTATCTGGCTCTAGTCATGCTCCATGTAATGTTGGTTAGGTAAATTGGGTATCTTGTTATTATGGGTACCAGAATAGATTTAAATATTTCCCTACTAGGCATGAGTTCTCTATATGGAAGTAAAACCTAAATATCCCTAAAGGCTTTGATTTATTTGTTCAAATTCCTTTAATTAATAGGTGCAAAATTATCTAAGTAGGATATGGATCTAAATGTTCCTCTAAATATATGGGCCTTTGGAAATTCATCAATGATAGGTAGACCAAGCCTCCTCCGAGAATCTTTGTATTTTTCTATTTTCTTCTCCCATTCTACTTGATTTTTCATCAGGGATATGAATGCTCTTATCTTCAACTCACCCACATCTAAATTCAAAAAAGGATTCAATAGTGTGTCCTAATAAAAATCCATACAAATAGAATTCACACATCTGATTCTTAGTGATTGAAACACTCCTCATATAATCATTCATAAAATCCTAATCATTCTCATAATCAATTTTCCTCTTTAGCACTAGTTGATGAATTTTTTACAATAAGAATTGCTCTCTAAGAAAGAATGCATAGAGGCCTAGGTTTTTTCTCATTGAAAAAAGAATAAATTTTATCTTACCTATGGTCTCAACACTTTGGTAAGCTTCTTCCCTTTCCCTATTCAATTTCTCTATCTCCTATTTCAATTATTTATCTCTTTTCCTCTCTTGCATTATCACCAAAGAGACATATCAAGATGGTGTACTAGATGTAGAATTTTTATGATTAGTTTTTTGTTTTAGTTGTTCCTCCCTATGTCTCAATTAAATATTATATCTCAATATCTCTTTCTCATACTCAGATATTTGATAAGTTGACTCTCCAAGGGAATCCTTTATTTTTGCTAGTTGATCCTTTATTTCTTTCAACTTCTAGGTATATTACATTCTACTACATTCTCAACCACTTTAACAGTTCCTTCTAATTCATCCTCTTTCTTGCTTGGTTATTCATTATATTCTTCCATTCTCCTCCAATGTTATTCTAATTCTTCCCCTTTTTGAGAGAACTGATTTGCCTCTTTGAACCACCTATCTTCTTCATTCTTAATTATTCTCTCTATTTGTTCATGAGTTTCTTTTTCCTCTTCTACTTACTCTTTCCCTTCTCTCCTGATAAATTTTTCTAAAGGTTATTCATAGTGAGGTCTAGGAGGATGTGTCGATATAAATATGGAGGGATAGGATGAGAGGAAGCGACATGAGTATCTTCTTTGAATTCTTCTGAGTTATCTTCTTTCTCAAATGAACTGACTTTTAGAAATGCAGATTATAGGAGGACCAATTTAGGGACTTTAAAGACGAGGTTTGTTTTTCTCTATTTCCAAAAGAACTTCATCAACTTACATGGGTGAACTATATTTTCACATTTATCATTCTAAGATTCTTCAACCATGGGTTATTCATTTTGAGTTACATTAGCTTCACATTCATCATTAGTGGGACCTACACACCGAGGTTCTTGTGAATTCTCAATAATGGGTGGTTCCATCTCATAATTTTGAGCTTCATTATCTGGATTTTATTGAGAAATAGGGTTTTTGTGAGATTCTTCAATATTATGAGGCCTAGTTGACTCTTCTTTAGTGGTCTATATAGGAGGTTGGGATGAAATTGGTAAATCAGGGTCTATTTCAATAGGCGTGTTAGAGGATTCTACAATTTCTTTCTCCTTTCTTGCTTTAATTCTCCTATTGGACCTTCTACCAAAGAGATGAATTCACTCTACCATATGAAACCTACTTATTTTATGTACAAAGGTTTATTTAGATATCAAACTGTTAGATTTGTTGGGCCGCATGATAAACTAGAGCCATCCCTCTTTTCCAAACTCTTTCTTTGTAAAGTAAATTTTCATTATTAGATGAATCAAAAAATGATATCTAATTTCACTTTGTTTCATGTTAACCCTACTTATGATTTCAATAAATTCTGAAAACAAGAAAGAAAGTTTACCTATTTCTCTAGCCTTTGTTGACCATATTCGATGTATGTTAAAATTCTCATACAAGGTTTCATCACGATGTCATATTGGCCCTCGTAGGTGAAAAAAAGTTTTTAACCACCGTACTAGATTTTTCCATAGCTCCTCAAGACTAGATCTGTTGATTCCCTTAGTATTTCCTTTGTGTGTTTAGAGCTAGGATCCTTTCTCATCTTGGTGATGAAATGCAGTGATTGTTACAATAACTGAGAGGGGGTCAATCAGTTAGCTCCCAATTATCCTACAATCTAAAATTCCTCAAGATGTATAAAAAAACAATTTCAAACATATAATTCAACTCGGTGAAATGTATCTTGTAATCTCAAACTTTAGTCATATAGTGTTTACCAACCATTAGTAAATTTATACTATGATTACCGATAATTGTCAATAAAGTAAAGTGTAAAGATAAATAAAAATCCACAACAGTCATGCACATTGATACATAGATTTTTAATGTGGAAACCCTGCTAAGGAAAAAACCACCTAGGACCATTAACCTAAAATATTTCAATTTTATGAAGTGAGCTCAGTGAAGAGCCAACCTTGTTAAAGGTTACAATGCCAACTGTTAAATGTGACCTGGTTAGAGGATTTAAAACTAATAGTTCACTCTTGACCATGGATTCACTATGGGATCAACAAGAAAACACTCAACATTCATTATAATGTCATAATAAAGACTTTCACGTCCTACTCAGTTAAGAGATTTATCTGTAACAATGATCAAAATAATGTAGTAATGATCTAATTCAAATACAACTTTATTTTGCATATTTTTAGATATATTCTAAGTACATAATAACTTTGATAAATTTGTTCACTTCAGTTCATCTCATTCTTCATACTCTGTTTTGCTCGGTAATGCTCTTTCCTTTATCACTCGGTGATGTCTACATAAAATGCTTGATTATGTCTTTAACCAGTTTGATCAGTCATGCATAAACTTTGCATGTGTGCATTAGGTGTGATTCAGAATTAATCTCGTGTCTCTTATATAGAAATCATAACTCATTTAATTTCCATCATTTAGATTTTTTTTTCTTAATCTCCATCATTTATTTTTCTAGTTAAACCATCCTCGGTAGTTGCGTTAAAAACATGTTTCAATCTTTGTCGTCTGATCTTCCTTGAATTTTCATAATAGTTTGATAAACATAACAAACCTTATCATTTACTTTAGAATCATCAATTTATAGCTCTAAATTCTAGTTGGCCTTGGTTTGATTAAATTTCTCGGTCAATACTGTGTTGTGTCGATGATCCCTAACTCAGTTATTACTATGCTTTGTATATACTATGTTTACTCAGCATTTACTGTCTCTCGGTGTATACAAAACTCTTTATTTACCAAAAAAATTAACTTTGTTTGTTCAAGATATTCAATCCATATTAGATGTTTGTCACCATAATGATACTGAAATAAGTTGACATGAATGACAATACATTAATTGATAATGTTTATCATCACATCTGTAACTTGGTTGACTATCAAAAAATGACTTCAAACATACAATCAGTTGTAGTTCATCAATCTCTCCCTTTGGCATTGATGGAAACACAATATGAAATATGCCATAAAAATACCAAACTTTTGTTCTACAACTGTAACAATTCAGTAGCTCTCCATAGCTTGAATATATAAATTGTTTCAACATTAAAAACTCACCATGCAGACTCTCCCTACAGATTTGACTCTTCTTGTTATTGAATCTCTCTTAGATTAGATATGTATCTCCCTTTCTCTTTTCTCCCTTTAGTGGATAGATATATCATTGATCATTCTCTCCCTTTGGAAACAATGCCAAAAACAAATATGCAGCTGTTAAGTAGCCCAAAAAAAATATTCCTCATGTTCGATGCAGTAGAATAGGTACCTTGCAGTGTACTGATATGTTTGTGTCAGTCCAGTTCAACTTTGCATCCACATGATT
The DNA here is from genome assembly GCA_018584345.1 of Thuja plicata. Taxonomy (NCBI): domain Eukaryota; kingdom Viridiplantae; phylum Streptophyta; class Pinopsida; order Cupressales; family Cupressaceae; genus Thuja; species Thuja plicata. The sequence goes on along the minus strand of MU226059.1, from coordinate 1,007,084 downwards.
GATATTGTGATTTCATGTAGGTTGATGCAACCTCCTAGTCATCTTAGTGACCAATAGACAAGGGATGAACCCCTATTCTACCTATCAAGTACTAAAATGTATTCTTGGGTAAGAGTTTAGTCAATATGGCTACAATTTTTTATTTTGATTATACATATTCTAGTATCACTTTTTTATCTTGTACTTGCTCCCTCAAGTAGTGATATTTGATAGGTATATACTTTGTCTTTTAATGCATCACAGGGTTGTTTAAAATATTTATTGCACTTGTATTATCACAATAAATTATCACTGGGTCAGTGATTTGTTCATTCATTCCTTTCAAAATTTATTTTATTCATGCTATGTTCGAACAGTTTGCAGCAGGATCAACATATTCTACTTCTATAGTTGACTGACATATGCATCCTTGCTTCTTACATTTTCAAGTAAATAATCTTTCTCCTATAAAGAATGCTTCACCAGTAGTGTTCTTTCTATCATCAATGTTCCCAGTCTAATCAACATTATTATAAACTTTCAGTTCAAACTTGCCTTCCCTTTTGTACCACGATCCATAGTATTCAGTGTTCTTCACATATCTAAATATTCTTTTTACAAGTCATATGTGATTTTCTGGGATTAGCAGAAAATATTGCAACAATCCCAACTGCGTGTGCAATGTTAGGTATTGTGTGTACAACATACCTCAACTTTATGATCATATATCTATACAAAGTCTGATTTGCCTCAGGTGTCTTGTCTTCTTTTGTCAATTTGCATCCTTTCACCAGAGGTGTTCCAACTGGCTTTTATTCTTCCATTATGAATGTCTTCAATACTTCCTTGATGTATTTTGATTGATTAATGTAGATACCTGCAATCTGTTTTAAAATATGCAAGCCAAGAAAACATTTGATCTCTCCAAACATTGATATTTCAAATTCCTTCCTCATTTCATCAGAAAATTAAGTGCATAGGTTATCATTACGTCCAAATATAATATCATCAAAAAAAATTTCAGCAATAAGGGTCTTATCATCATTTCCTCCATTCAAATACAAATTGATGTTATCAATTCTTCTAATAAATCCAGTACTTATAATATAGGAGTGTATTCTTTCATACCATTCTCTCGGTGCTTGTTTTAATCCATATAAAGTTTTGTGTAACTTACATACCAAGTTTATTTGACCAGGATCAACAAATCCTTCAGGTTGTTCAATGTATACCTCTTCTTCTAGTATTCCATTAAAAAATGTAGACTTAACATCCATCTAATATAATTTGAATCCTTTCTATGTAGCATATACAAGTAATATTGTAACTACTTCAAGTCTAGAAATGGGTACAAAATTTTCTCCATACTGAATCCCTTCTTCTTGTGTATACCCTTTGCAAACTAATCTTGCTTTATTTCTGGTTATATCTCCATTCTCATTCAATTTTTTTTCAATATCCATTTGGTGCAAATGACATTCTTATCACTCGGTCTAGGTACTAATGTCCATGTCTTTTTTTCTGTATCTTCTCAATTTCCACATTCATTGCAGTAATCTATTCTTCATTTTGTAAGGCATCTCTAACATTCTTAGGCTCAAATTTACAAATTAAACATGTGTTTTCTTTCAACTTACTTCTTGTCATCATGCCAACTCTTTTATCTCCAATAATATAATTTTGTGGATGATGTCTTGTCACATATTTAGAAAGTATAGGTTCAATTCTTTGTTCTTCATGATCTTCTCCTATAGGTTCATTGTGTTCTTGTTCATGATCTTTAGTTTCAGTATTTTCTTGATTCTTAGTCTCTGCTTCCTGTTGCCCAGTAAAATTACCTTGTTGCATGGTAACATTAGGGATCTAAATTGGTATGGTATTAGGTTCTTCCATGTAGACAAATCTATTGTAATCTTCTGGTTCTTTCATGCTTTCCTCATCATTCTTCTAAGTAAATTCATCAACTCTCACATTTGCACTTTCAATGATTTTGTTAGATGTCTTGTTCAAACATTTGTAAGATTTACTCTTAGTGGAATATCAAGGAAATATTCCTTCATCACTTTTTGAATCAAATTTTCCATTTGGATCATCTTTTAGAATATACAAACGACTTCAAATATTCTAAAATAGCTCACATTAGGTGTATAACCATACCATAGCTCATAAGGTGTTTTGTTTGTATCTTTCTTCAGTTGTAGTTGGTTTAGTGTGTATATAAAGTACTAAATACTTCTCTCTAGTATGCTTGTGCAACATTATTTTCATTCATCAGTGTTCTAGCACAATACACAATTGATCTATTCCTTCTTTCAAAAATTCCATTCTACTGTGGTATCCTTGGTGCAGAAACCCGTCTCTTAATTCCATACCAATTACAAAATTTAGTGATCTCATCATAAATAAATTCACCCCCTCTATCAGATCTCAAATACTTTAGTTATCTTCCGGTTTCTTTTTTCACTTTAGCTTTATACCATTTAAACATCTTAAATTCTTTAGATTTTTCTTTTAGGAACATGACAGTCATCATTCTAGACTAGTCATCAACAAATAAAATAAAGTATATATCCCCATAATAGCTCTGTGTTCCCATGGGTCCACATAGGTCTGTATGAACTAACTCCAAAATAACATTAGATGAAAAATTCTTTCTCTTAAAACTAGATTTTGACATCTTTCCCATTTGATAATTGTTGCACATTACATGTTCTAGTTTAGATAAGCTTAGTAAGCCTCTAAATTTTCTTTTCTTACTAATCTTAACCATGTTGTCAAAATTTACATGAAAAAACCTTTTATACCATAACCATACATCTTCATTCTTTTCCAATAAGAAAGTAGTTTCAATAGTGTCAAGATAAAATAGGTTAACTTTTCATTGTTCACCAGTGCTGATCAATTTTCCTATTCCATCATAGATTCTAGCTTTTCTATTTTCAAATGCAACTCGGTGACCTGTGTTATTCAGCTTTGAAATACTTGACATATTATAATTAAGTCCTTTGACCCAACATGCATTCTCACATTTGATTTGATTATTTAGCATAATAGTACCTTTTCCTTTCACTTGACAAGGTGTATCACTTCCCACTCTAACATATCCACCATCATAATGTTCAAGAAATCCAATTTTTCCTTTATCTCCAGTCATGTGATGTGTACAACCACTATCAATAACCAAAAATGTCATGCTTACTAACTTTAGAAATAAGTGATGTTTCTACATACCTTTCATCTTCATCTGAATAATCTTTCAAAGATACAAATACTATCTCAATATCTTTATCACTATCAAAACCACTATCATTATCTTTATCTTCAACAATGTAACAAGCCTTCTTGCGTTTACCTTTGTAAACTCATTCATTCCTTCTACCATAGTGTCGGTTGCTTCTTCATTCTCGGTCATCATTTCTGTCATTAGATTTATCACTTCTTTCATCATTCTTTCTGTTAGAGTATCTTGCTGCATAATGGAAAATCTCTTTGTAGTTAAAGCATATCAAAGGTAGTTTACCTTTATATCTTCCTTTACCTTTGTGCAATCTTCTAACCATTAATGTTTCAGGTTCATCAAGTTCCTTATCATCATTTTCACTGTTATTTCTGATTATGTGTTTTCTACCATATTTGCCAGTTTTCATAGTAGACATAAATGCATATTCCATAGTAGGTACACACTATTGTCAAAATTATTCAACTCAAAATAAATCAATCTTCCAACAAGACTATCAATAGGAATATTATTTCCAAGTGTTTCTCTCATTTCATGTATTCCAGAGACTCTTATAGAATAAATAGATAATAAAGTTCTAAGAATCTTACTCATAGTAGTATATTCATCAATAGTTCCACCTTCTCCTCGAATAACATTCAAAAATTCCTTAGGTCAGGTACTATACTATGTTATGTTCTTTCCTTCTTTCATTCTCATGTCATAAAATTTCCCTCAAAGACTTTAAACTTTAGCCCTTTGTACATTTGCATCTCCTCCATAAACTACTGTAATCATATCCCACATCTGCTTGGATGATGTAGAAGACTTGATATCTTCAAATTCAACATCAGTAAGTGAAGAAGCAATCTTTTCCATTATAACATTATGTTCATGTTTCTCTTTCATCTGATTAACAATTAAGAGTCTAGTAGGTAGAATGAATTCATTATCTAGGCATATTGCAATGTCCTCTCCAATCCTTGATAGGTATAGTCTCATCCTACTTTTCCATGTCAAGAAGTTCTCCTTTTTTTCAACTTTGGTGCGTCTCTCTTATACATCTTGTGATCTTTAGCTTAAGTCTTTAAAAACTTTCTTCTAAGCACTCTACACTCTGATACAAATTGTTAGAATAACTAAGAGGTGGGGTGAATCAGTTAGCTCCCACCTATCCTACAGTCCCAAATTCCTCTAGATGTATCAAAAATAATTTCAAACATATAATTTAACTCAGTGAAATGTATTTTGTAATCTCAAACTTTACTCATAGAGTGTTACCAAGTATCAGTAAATTAATACTGTGATTACCATTCAATGTCAGTAAAGTAAAGTGTAAACAAAAATAAAAATCCACAAAATTCATGCACATTGACACAGATTTTTAATGTGGAAACCCTGCTAAGAGAAAAACCACATGGGACTGGTAACCCAAAATATTTCACTCTTTTAAAGTGAGTTCAGTGAACAGCCAACCCTATCAAAGGTTATAATGCACACTATTAAATGTGACCTGGTTAGAGGATTTAAAACTAACATTTCTCTCTTGAACATGAATTCAATATGGGTTGAACAAGAAAATACTCAAAATTTATTAGAATATCATAATAAAGACTTTCACATTCTACTCGGTTAAGAGATATAGTAATAATAGTTAAACTGATACAGTAAAGATCTGATTCAAATACAAATCTTGTTTTCTGATTTTTAGATCTATTGTGAGTACATAATACCTCTCATTAATTTTTTCACTTCATTTCATCTCATTCTTTATAAGCTATTATGCTCGGTAATTTTATTTCCTTTGTCGCTCAATGATGTTTGTAGAAAAAGCTCGGTTTTGTCTTTAACCAGTTTGATCAGTCATGTATAAACTTTGTATGTGTGCATCAGGTGTGATTCACAATGAATCTCTTTTCCCTTATATAGACATCATAAGTCATTTAATTTCTATCCTTTATATTTTTCTTCTTAATCTCCATCGTTGATTTTTTTGCTTAAACCATCCTTGGCAGTTGTGTTGAAAATATATTTCAATCTTTGTCGTCTGATCTTCCATGAATTTTCATAACCATTTGATCAACATAAAAAACCTTATCATTTATCTCAAAATCATCAATTTCTACCTTACCATTCTATTCAGCCTTGATTTGATTAAATTGCTTTTTCAATACTATGTTGTTTCTATTAAAATAGGTAGAAATCCTAATCTCCCAAGAACACCTGCATGCATAACCCTGTTACATGGAAGAAGTAAAAGAACAGAAAGAGAAGAAAACTATGGAGGCAAAAAAGCTAGAGGCATCATGTTCATATGAAAATGAATGATATTCTATTATCAATAATATCTTCATTATAAAATACAAAGAGGTGATTCCTTATAAAAAGAATCAAGAAACCCTAAAGGAATTACAAGATGCCTAAATTTAACTTAAGTGTAGAGTATAATAGACTAATAATTAAGTAAATTAATTATTAGCTATAGTATGACAACTCTAACACCCCCCTGAAGATGAACTTAGGGAGAAGCTAAAAAGCTAAGGACTAAAAATGCATGTAAACAAAATGCAAGAAAGTAACTATGGGTCCCAGCAACTAGGCCTGATCAGGTACCCAAGTACAAGGAATCTCTGTGAAGTGGGGAAATAGAGAAAACCCAGTGGGAGAAATGCTACCCCAAAAATAGATAAGCTAGATGAAGGAAACAAAACCTCCAATCTAGGAAAAAAGTCCCAAAGAAAGGAACAAGAAAGAGCATGTATAACATCTCTGAAGCATGAAGCTACAAACACTGTCAAAAGTAACTTCTGGAACCCCCACTAAAATAGTGCATGACCAGGTAGAGCAGACAAAGTTTGAAGAGCTGATCAATTGAAGAGGTGACCTCCAAAAGTAGGAATGAATGAGTGTCTATATAGTAGATGATCCATCTCACCGAACTGCATAGGTGCCTAGCCACTACATTTGCCTAGTACATAGGAACAAAAAATGAATATGTAGATCACTCAATCAAACCAAGGAAGCAATAGAACCAACAGGTGAACCCCCCATAATGCTAAACTAGGAGAGGTGATAGGAACACTGAAATGCAATGCCAGAAACAATTGAAAGAAGAAGAATCAGGAGCACCCAGTGTAGAAGAAGGTACAAGCACATGATAAAGGGCAGTGTCAAAGTAGAAGAAATGATCTTCTAGACACACAACATGGGGTAAATGTCATGGAAGGTACACTCACTTGACAAAGGTGGATGAGCACATAAAGAAAAACCATCATAACCCCCCCAAGGCACTTTATAACTGAGTGCGAGTACAAACAAACAAACAAAGGCACTTGAAATCCTAGATATGCAAAAGCAGGCACTTTATCTTAGTGCATTTACAGAAAAAAGAAATGCTACAGAAGAGAAGTATACAATGCTCAGAGAGTCAGAAAGAAGAGTGAGCCAGAGGAATAGAGGAAGAGATCCCAGGACCTGTAGAACCCAAGTAATCCACTAGAGTGTGAAATTGAAAAACTCAGAGGAGAGAGAACCTAGAGAAAAATCTAGAAAAAATACCCCTCCCACTAAAAAAGTCATTGACCCAGCTTTTCAACGATATCTGATTTGCCAAAAAAGAAGTCCGGATGAGCAAGATATGGCTCCCAGAATGCAAAATAAAACATCAGACTTTGATAGAAAAAAACACTATCAAAATGGCAGAACCCAAAACCCCAATCTCCATCATTGGAAAGAACTTGGAAAGAGATTTCCGAAGATATAAAGAAGTCAAAAAAGATGTCTGTTTTCTCCAGTTAGAGAAAAAAGACCAGTAGAGGGTTAGAATAGCTCCAAATTTTTTTTTTAAAGCCCCTAGGGCTGAAAAACTGAGCCCCTGGGAATATGGCACACACAAGGGGCTAAAGGGCGGAGCCCTTGGTCACTTATGTGACCACTACTATGCAGAGATAAGCCCGCGGGGCGGTGCACATGGCAGCGGTGCCGGGCCAGTGGGGGTCGGTGCGTGGGGGAGGCCACAGTGGTGCGGGCTGTGGAGGGTCGGCGATGGTGGTGCGGGAGTGGTGCCATTCTAAAATGCAAAAAAACCTTAAAAATGGTTTTTTTTTTAAAATTTCTCAGTTTCTGTGCCCGTACGACACTAGAAACCAAATGTTTTTTTCCTCAGAGCCACGTTGTCTAAAATGGACAATTTTTATATGGATTATGGGGTTTTTGGGTACTCTGAGCTCAATGGTGATGTCTGTTAGAGTCCAAAATGCACCAAAAAATTTGTTTTTTCTTTTTTGCATGCAAAAAGAAATAAAAAATATCATCCTATAGAGAACACCTCAAAACAGGAATAGAGAGCTGCAAGATGGCTCTGATACCATGTTAAATTAGGTAGAAATCCTAATCTCCCAGTAAGAGTTGCATGCATAACCCTATTACATGGAAGAAGAAAAAGAACAGAAAGAGAAGAAAACTATGGAGGCCAAAAAGCTAGAGGCATCATGTTCATATGCAAAAGAATGATGTTCTAATATCAACAATATTGTATTTCATCAATGATTATATCCTCTAAATTTATTTTTCCTTTACCTAACAGTTTACCTTCTATTGGAATCACATAGATTTCATTGATAACTTGGAGATTCACTTCTATTACCTCACCCCTTACTCAGGTTACATTCACATTGAAATTCTTGATGAATTGCTCCAAAATTTATTCTTTATAACTATCATACATTTGAAAAAATTTCAACCACCCTTCTTCCTTAAGAAATTATTCTTCCTTATCATCAAGATTAAATATTCTAGTTCAAAATTCCTCTTTTCCCTATGGTTTAAACATTTCACAAGAATACCCATATTATTAGAGCTGTAAAACTAGAAAAAAATACAATACAATATACAAAAATTCCACTTTGCTTTCACAATTAAGACTTGAATGAGTCTTTACTGTCCAACTGTGTCAAATATTGATGATTTTTTTTACCCTATCATAATCTCTAATGAGATCTCTGAAATCCATCTTGTCATGTAGATGATTATTCATTAATTACCTTTACTTCATATGATTTGGGATGACATGCATGTGTACTTCTACTACTAATTGGCAAATTTCTCAGTGTTTCTTCTACACAACATTTCCAAAAATGATGATTTTGAAAATTTGAAAGTACTTTCCAGTGGAATATGCCTGTACTTACATCACTTATCATTAATGCACACCTATTATTTCTTTGAATTCCTTTATAACTCACCTTTTTAACCCATCTATTTCATAATTAATGAACTATTGATGACACGTAGACTTATTACCCACTTATTATTTTTTATGCTAAACCAATTCAAGAAAAATGTTTTCAAAAAAAATAACCATAATTAATGCATACCTTTTTAACTATCAAACAATGAACTGTCAAGTGCTAGTATTATTTTTCTAAAGAAGTAAATGCCTTGACCAATTAGGATCAAGAGGGATTTTTCATGTTTCTTTTTATTTCTAAACTTCTATGACTTTTTAGGAGATACTCAGAGCGATCATTAATCATTCTTCTCGGAATATGAAATTTTTATTTGTGAATGATTAAGAACAATTGAGTGATTTGAAGTTTATATGAGTGAGTTATCATTCTTGGTTTTCCACCTACTCTTGAAGTATGAAACATCGTTTCTACTTTTCAATCCACCCCTTGGATTGACTTCCACTTCTGGTTTTCAATCAGTCCCATTTTATTTTTGAGAATAAACTATGATTTCTAGTTTTTAGCTTATTCTCTTTATTTATGTCTTCTGCATAAACTAATAAGAAGAACATTCTATCATGGAATAAATATGTTTCATAATAAAGTGTTTAACTCTAGATTGAAAATTTGAGATAAATTCCTCCTTTAATGTTGGTTTATGATATATTTAAATATATGTCCATTGACCAACATAGTCTTCTTTTTTCCATTAATTGTTATTAATTGCATAGTAACATTATCAAAAACTTGTTCAATTTCATAAGATCTCAACAATATTGTATGAAAATTTCCCTTGAATTCCTAAAACCATGAATCAAACAGTAATTCCCAACCCCCTAGTTGGAATTGTTTTTTCATAATATTTTTATCATGCCAAGATTTTCTTTTCTTCTGAACTACCTTTGTATAATGCAAAACTTCAATTCTCATTTCATCTAATCATATTAGATTTTGAATTCTTACATGTTTTTGTTCTGAAATATTTATGCCTACTTATATTGATGTTCTTAATGCTTCTACTCAAATTCAATAGGCATGGCTGGTCTTTTCCCATATAAAAGTTTAGCTTGACAAAATTAAGTAGTGTTCTTCCAGGTAGTATTATATTCACACACTAATTCATTAAATTTCTCTGCCCAATCTATTTTTCTTGACGACATATTCTTTATAAGGATATTTTCCAATTCTCTATTTGTAACCTCCACCTAGCCATTGGCTTGTGGATGATAAGTGAAGGTTTGTTATATGTCACCTGATATTGTTTCATGAATGCTTCTATCATCATTGACAAAAGCTTAGATCCTTGATAAGACACAATTTCTATGGGTGCTCCAAATCTTTGAAATATATGTTTACATAGAAACTCAGCTAGCTTATCTTCTCTTTTAACTAGTAAAGTGTTAACTTATCCCCACTTACTAATATAGTTAATGATAACCACAATATGATGGTTTCCTTGTGATGTTGGATCAATTAGTCCAATGAATTCAATTCAATATTTCACAAATGGTTCTAGAGATATTTGTGGTTGTAAAGGCATCTCCATTTCTCGTGTAGGCCTTCCCACGCACTAACATTCATCACAATGTTTCACATAAAATGAAGCATCTTTTGTTATTGTTGGCAAAAAATAACCCGGTCCAAGGATCTTGTGTACATCCTGAATAGTGAAATAATGGCCTCCCTAAGGGGAACTATGAAATGAGTGAAGGATAAAATGTACACTTTTATTTCCTACACACACCTATAAAAAATATGATCAAAGAAATTTCTATATAAAAGTTTCATCAATTCATTTAAACCTTGAAATTTATCTTATTAATATTTTTGACTCAATAGACTTGAGACCTTTTTATTTAAGCCCAACTTCTAGTGGATACAATCTTCATGGGGTTGAGTTTAAGAATAAATTTTGTTATCTAATTTTGTGTTCTTTCATTCTATGTTAGAGTGATTTAACAATAATAATCATTAGGAGATGGTATAACTTAAAACATACATGGCCATCTGAAATTCCATAATGCTTGATAAATTACTTCATTTGATGGTGATAAGGTGTTCTCTACAATTATTGTTTCTTATGCTCATTGTATTTTGACTCATTTTTTTATTATATATTATTTTGTGAAAACAATAAATAAAATACATTGCAAGTTTATCATATTGACATTCCAATAGATTAGCTCAATGATGACATAGGTTTAACAATAAAGATTTCACTATTTAGTTAGTGTTATATCAAGGGATTAATAATAAAGGATTAATTGACATTCTCAAGATATTAGATACTAATGAGTATATAGGCTGGGTAAAAGTACAAAGGAAAAGGTCCACAACATGAAAACTATTCAACTTTAATGACATAAAAGTGGCATTTGTGTTTGGAATTTGAGGATGAGATAAACTAATCAAATGTGTAGATATGGATGAAATTTATGCCTATAATTTTTTAATTTTTTTTGAACAAGATGATGCAAGAGCATCCTAGGGTAGTTATAAATGTCGTGTCACCAAAACCATGTTTTGGTTTGATTTATGTTTTAGTAGTTAACTTGGTTGGAGACCTGAGGTGCTCGGTAACTTTGGTGGTAGTCCTCAGTTTGAAGATGTATTGCTTCACTGTTGGGCTCAGGGACTAGACTCGGTGGTGCTTGGTATTGTTGTGATATTCTACTTGGGCTAGATTTCTCAGTGGTAGTTTCTCAGTGTGTGAATCTCGCTGGTGTCTTGCTCGGTAGAATATAATTTGGTGGTGTCTATTTGATGGAGTTTTTCTCGGTTGCGTATTTCACTGAGTGGTTAGGCTCTTAGTGTGTTTGTTTACCATCTGGTTGTTGGGGTTCACCGACTTGTATTTATAGATTGTGAAGACATTGGAGATTGCATCCATGATTTGAAGGGGTCATTTGGATTATGCTAAGTTTCAAGGTGTGCATATTTGTGGCATTGGATCTTGTATGGACCTAAATCTGGGTTGGTGTTTTCTTCTATGTATTTTGGTTATTAATTGTAGCCAAATAGTGCATTTAATATATGATCATTATACAGTGTATGCCTAAATAGGTCATTTAATTATTGTTTACAAGCCAACTTGTGTAAAGTGTGTATAAAAGAGAGCTCAGGTTGATGTTTTAGGAATAGAGAGAAAATGATGGAAAGATAGATAGAGGATAGAAAAACAAGATAATAAGATCAAAGATTGTAAGTTGTTGTAGATAGTTGTAAGTGGGTAGATAGAGATTTTAGATTGTTTGGTGGCTTGTGAGCACAAGTTCAGATCTCATTTCTTCCACTTAGATATAGGGTAGATGGATAAGGTTGGATCTTGTGAGATCTTGTTGAATCTTTTGATGTAATTGGCCCTAAACAAGAAGGCCTTACAACCCCACATGTTGCATGTAATGAGAATTGTGAGATAATATAAGTTGATATTGATATATTTGGTGTCGTGTTTTTTCCATTGTGTTGTTCTTGTTATTGGATGCAAGTTTTGACAATCCTTTATTGGATCCTCCGAGCTTGGATGACATCAAGTGGCATTAGAGCTACTAGTTCATTTCTTGTGGAGCTTAGGGTTTCTAAAGATCTTGAGAGATGCCTCCAAGAATATTGGACCCTAGGGAGATTAAAAATCTTTTTGAAGTGGTGGAAGCAAGGATAATAGAAAGATTTAGATCTGAGATGATGTAAATAAAAAATGAAATCATAGGAGGTATCTGAAATGTTGGATTGCATAGAGGTCCTAGAATGGGTGATGGTTATGAAGAAGCTACTGAAGATTTTGAAGTTGCTAGATCTAGTGGAGATGACAGAGTCAATAAGATAGAGAGATCCACATGAGACAGATATGATCGGTTGCAGAGATCTAGAGGTCAGTCGAGTACAAAATAGTGAATGGAGGTGTCCAATTTTTTAGGAACATTGAGACCCAAGGATCTTATTGATTGGATCAATGAGTTAGAATACTACTTTAAAATGGAAGACATTGAATATCTACTTAGAGTGAGGTTGGCACAGACTAATTTGAAAGGGAATGTTGCTTTATGGTGGAAAGAGTTGCAAAGGGACCAAGAAGAAGAAGGTGAGATGAAGATCAATCAGTGGAGGTTGAGGGTGACAAAAATAAAAGCTAAGTTAATTCCTATTGACAGTGAACTTGAATTATTTATGAAGTTGACGAATCTCAAAAAGAAGTAGATGACTATGGAAGATTATACCGAGGAGTTCTACAAGATGACTACTCAGTCTGGACATAGAGAAATTTCTAAAGAAAAGGTGGTGAGGTATGTTAATGGTTTGAATTTAATATCTAAGATAAGATTGGTATGTTGAATATTGACTCATTAGAAGATGCTTATTAGTATCCATTGAAGGAAGAACACAAGTTTAAAAGAAGACATTTTGGTAATTCCTAGGGGAAAGACAAGCAAGAGTAGACAGTAAAGGATAAACTAAAAGTTGAAGATGAACTAAAACTTGATGAACTAAGGAGAAGGACATGTAGAGGTGTATTAATAGGTACTTGTTACAATCACGGAGAAGGACACCGGTCATTTGAATGTCCCCATGCAAATAAGAAGGTTAGTAGTCACAAAAATGTTGTGGTGAATGTGGTTACTGAGAACGAACCTGAGGTGGACGGTGTGAATCTTTTTCTTAGGAGAAATTTTTTTCCCTTGAAGAAAGATGATTCTTGTTAGAGGAAGAACTTATTCAGGACTATGTTCAAGTCTGGTGGTAAATATTGTAAGGTGATTTCTGATGGAGGAAGTACTAACAATCTAGTTGTTGAAGAGATGGTTTAGAAACATGGTTTGAAATGGTTGAGGCATCCTTGTCCTTATCAGATAAGTTGGTTACAAGATGGTCATGTAGTATAGGTGAAAGAGAAGTGCATGGTGAGTTTTTACATTGGTACTTATAGAGATAAAGTATTATGTGACATTCTGAAGATGAGTTCTTATCATATTTTACTCGGTAGACCTTGGTAGTATGATAGAGAGGCTATTCAGGACTATAAAAGAAATTCATTTACTATAACAAAGCATGGGAAGAATTTTATTTTGATTCCCTTGAAGGATGTAGAGCTAGATAGGAGGAACTTGAGCATTCATAGAAGATATAAAATGGTTGCAAAGGTTGGTGCAGACATTAGTATGTAGAGATATGAAGATAAATTAGCAAGCGATAGTGGTAAAGGGAAGTAGAAGAAGAACCGAGGAAAGAGTGTGTCAGTTGAGGACTTGAAAGACATGAACTAGTTTGGGATCTATGTGTTGAATCCCAATAGATGTTCATAAAAAATCTGAGAACATCCTTTCGCAATTGGGGTGTCTGATGTAGGAGCATCCTAGAGTAGTTGGAAATCCCGTGTCACCAAAATATGTGTTGGTTTGATTTCTATTTTTGTAGTATAATTGAATGGAGACCTTAGGTACTCGGTCACTTTGGTGGTAGTCCTCAGTTGGAAGATGTATTTCTTCACTGTTGAGATAGCTGACTGGACTTGGTGGTTTTCACTGTTGTTGTGATATTCTACTCGGGGTACACTACTCGGTGGTAGTTTCTCGATGTGTGCAACTTGGTGGTTTCTTTCTCAGTAGCATATTACTCGATGGTGTCTATTCGGTGGAGTTCTTCTTAGTTGTGTTTTTCACCGACTGGTTTGGCTCTTGGTGTGCTTGTTTACCTACTATTTGTTATGGTTCACTCACTAGTGTTTATAGATTGGGTGGACATTGGAGATTGCATCCATGATTTGAGGGGTTCATTGGGATCATGTTGAGTTCTGAGGCATGTAGATTTGTGGCATCAGATCTTGTGTGGACCTAAATCTGGGATGGTGTTTTCTTCTATGTATTTTGGTTATTAATTGCAGCCAACTTTTGCATTTAATATATGTTTGTTATAGAGTGTATGGCTGAATGGGTCATTTAATTATCATTTACAAGCCAACTTGTGGAAAATGTGTATAAAGGAGAGTCTAGGTGGATGTTTTAGGGATATATATAAAATATGGAAAGATTGATAGAGGATAGAAAAGCAAGAAAATAAGTTGAAAGATTGTAAATTGCTACAAATAGTTGTAACTGGGTAAATAGAGATTGCAAGTTGCTATCTTGTGAGAACAAGTCAAGATCTGGTTTCTTCCACTTAGCTGTAGGGTAGATGGATAAGGATGGATATTGCGAGATCTTGTTGAATCTGTTGATATAATTGGCCCTAATGGGGAAGGCCTTACAACCTAACATGTTGCATGTAATAAGAATTCTATGGTAATATAAGTTCATATTGATATATCTAGTGTTGTGTTGTTTCCTCTGTGTTGTTCTTGGTGTTGGTTGCAAGTTTGGACAATCCATTATTGGATCCTCTGAGCTTGACTGCATCACAATAATTGACATAGGTTTTTAATCTTTGAATTCCATTTTTTAATTTCTGAAAAATTATGAAAATCTAGGGTCTAATTCCCACCAAACAAGTATATGCAAATAATCTATTTTTCCTATAATTTGAAAATATATTATAGATAAAACATATAGCTAGTGCAGAAAAGAAGAACGATTGGTTTTCAATTTATATTTTCTTTGTTATAACTTCTCAAAGTTGAACTTATCTAAAATCGACAGTTTTCTTCTCCCACAAAATTTCCCCTATCAAATAAAAAAATACATATTCTTCCAGAGGACTCTCTCCTCTAGTCATAAATATAAATTTTAAATTTTTTGATATGATTTGCTATTTATTTATTTGAAGCAACATCTTCTCGAATGTTAAAATACCTAATTGTATTTTGAAATTATAATATATTAGATCTAATAAAAATACTATAAAATTTATATGAAAATAATCTTGACTCTGATCTCTACAAAAGGGTATTTTTATATATTTTTAAAAATATCAATAAAAAGAATAGTGGTTATTAAAACATTGCTCTTATGAAATATTTTTATTTCTTTGGTAATTGGACCCAAATTGGTATAAAACATGCATTTAATAGACATTTCCAATTGGAAAAGTGTAACCACTTATCTAACTTAGCTAGAATGAATTTAGCTAGACCATATATTTGAGGAAAATTAATTTTTAGTTAGAAATACTCAAATTTAGTTGTCCTGATAAGTGGTCCTAAAATGTGACACATCTTTGTGCTTTTACCCAATGAGTATATAGGTTGGATCAATTTAAAGCTAAGTCATATAAGATCTTATTAAGTTCCCATTGTACAATTATTGCGCATGATATATTAATTATAATTATAATTTACTATTATATCATGTGATTTTCTTTGGAAATTATGTTGGCAAGTGATCTATTTTGCATGGTGAGATCCAATTTTTGGTTTTCATTTATGATAACACATCTGGGTTACAGATCGATTCCTGTGAAGTTGAGTTTTGATGAATGTGAAATTGACTATGTCCATAAGCAGAGTTACAAAGGTATTTTGGGTATCGAAGATTGAGATCGATGAATTAAGGAAAGAAAGCTTAGACGAAGATAGTATGAGGTATATGTGACCTCTATGTAAGATTGATTTTATTTTTGTAAAGTTTACAACAAGTTAGAGAGATTTGAAGATACACAAACATTAGGAAAACATTGATACAGAGTTGTTGGACATAAGCGATGATACAAAGAGTATGACATGGACTCCATGCAATCGGAGTTGGATTATGGTTGTTTATAACCTAAACTTTGATTATGTAAGAGCATCGACTTTGCATTTAATATTTTTTTTATTAAATGTATTATTTATTGAGAGCTGACTATGTAATATTTGGTTAAGAGATCCGACTTAGTTAAGATATATATGTGTGTGTGTGTGTGTGTGTGTGTGTGTGTGTGTGGAGAACTTTTTGTTGAGCAAAAAGATGGATGTATGTGAGATGATTGGATGGATGATATGCGAATTGAAAAGTAGAGAATGACAAATATCATTGATGAGATATGAAAGGAACTATCTAAGCATTAGAGATGCTTGTTTTGGTTCATTACTAGGAACATTTTGTAACAGAATTACTTTGTAAGAGTTGTAAGCTTAGTTGGCCCCTAACAAGGTGTTGTATACCTTTAACAGGGTTGTAACTCCTTTATCCAAGGAAATGTACTATGTAATATTTAGCTCCTAACAAGGCTAGGTATCCTAACAGGGACACTATTCTTTAGTCCATGCTTATGGATACCATCCCCATCAGGGTTTTCCCTTGGCCAAGGTTTCCTCAAAAACAAAATTATGGTGTTATGAGTATTGTCTTATTTTCTTATGTTATTTTCATTTTTGCAAGTATATGGTTAATGTTTAATTGGTTGAAATTTTTTAATAAGTGTTGTAATACTAATTCACCCCCCCTCTCAGTATTACCTAATCCTAAAAATTGGTATCAGAGATTTTACCCCTTGGAGAGAAAGTCTAACAACTTAAGGGAGATCATAATGGATTTGGACAGTTTAAATGAGAACTTTGATGTTGCACTTGAAGATCTTGATAAAGAAAAAGAAGAGAATGGAGAATTGAGATTCAACATGCGAAGAGCTGAAAAAATTATAAGGAAACTTGGAGAACATCTTGAACTTTCCAGAAGTCAGACACATGATCTTTTGGTTTAGATAAAAGAAAATTCAGACAAAGAAAATTCAGATTAGATGAAGCAACTTGAAGAAGAAAATGAAACTTTGAAACTTGAGAATGAAGCTATGACTAAAGAGATACAGTTACAAAAGGATGCTAAGAATAAGATTGAAGAAACCTTGATTAGTGCATTAAAACAAATAAAGAATGAGGCTGACAACTACAAGAACAAGTATCTAGAACTAGAGAAATACAATCAGATTATAAAAGGTGAACTTGTTGAGGTAAAGAAACACATTGAGAAACTTCACACCAATAGTGATTTGATCGATGAACAAAGAGACAGACAAAAACCTAAAGATGATATGACTGGTATTGGCTTCAATGAAGCTAAATTCTTAAAGAATCATGAAGACAAATATTCTACAAAGATTGATGTTGAAAAACCTACTATTGAAGAACCTAGAGAGAAGATTAGACCTTTCAGAGGTAGATGCTTTGGTTATAACAAGTTTGGACACATGAAAAGAGACAGCAAAGGTAATACACCTTTTAAGATTTTTTCTAACTATTGTTTTAATTGTAATGGATATGGGCACAAGAAAGAGGAATGTAGGAAACCTAATCAATCTGGATATAGACAAGACAATGGAAGAGAACCTACAGTGAAACCTACATGCTACAAGTGTAGTAACATTGGACACATTGCAAAGTACTATAAGCTACAAGTAAATTAGGAAAGAAGACCTCCTATATGTTACAAATGTAATAATCATGGTCATATAGTGAAGTTTTGAGGTATAATGGAGAAAAAAATAGAAGAGTACCACCTCCTATGAATAATATAAGAATGGAAATGATATTGATAAGAGTGTTACAGGTTTGAATCTAATTATTTTGACAGTTGTTTTAAGAAAGCAGAAGATAACAAATGTGGTAAGATATTGAAGATCAAAGAAACAAGTTAGACAATAGTTCAAAGTGAGACAATAGATAGTACTGGATCTTCACCTGGTGGTAGTAAAACTAAATCAACCTATTTGGCCAATCATGGCCTTAGGGGGAGCATTGGATAAAGACATAAAAATATATCCCACCACAAAAATTATGGATTGAGATCATGTGACATTAGGTATGAACATGGTTGACATTATAGGAGTATATAGTTAAGAGTGCAACATCAAACGATGCATATATTTTGATCACGAGATCTACAGTCGATAGAATAGAATGTGGGTTGATGGTGAATAATTTGGAATGATCAAAATCCATCAAAGGAAGATGAAAGACATATATAGGATACCTGATGACATAGTTGAGAAATACAAGGATACAATTTTTTTCATTGTTGAAACTGATTGTGTATGCTTTGAGGTAGTCACACCAAGGAGGAAATGGTGTTATCCTATGGGATATGAGGTAAGTTTAGAGGTACTTACTATGTAATTTGAAAATTTTCTTGCATGTGAGATTGATACATCAGAATAAAGATGGGGAACCTATGAAGAGAAATCTGCTAAGGTAAGAGAAGAACAAACTAGAGGTCTGAGAAAAAGGAAAATTGATAACCTTTTGCATGAGTACATGGTGTAAGGCAGGACTAACAGAGGAAGAATTGAAATAAGTGAAAAATAAAATAGATGAGCAATCTTCTGGATTGGCAAGTGCTAGTACTACATCCTTTCCCCCTTGTAAAGTAGTAATGGTAGATAGTCCACCTCCTCCATCACAGTAGACATCACAAGCATATAAGATTACTCCTAGAGTAAACACTAGATCTAGCAGGTATACATCACCTATGGAACTAATCATTGTAAGAGAAGAGAAGAAAACTAAAACTGAGAAGCACATATGGAAGCCTAACATGAAGATGATTGAGAAGAGAGGTATTGAGCAAGGAAAGATAGTTAGAGAAAACATATACTATGAAAGGTATGGTGAGGCAGACAAACTTAAGATTGAATATATTGTGGTTAATCACTTACTTGTTTTCAAGAAGGTCCACTATTAGAAATTAAGGGAAGTGTACCTGAAGATATATATGGGAGATAGGAGACAAGAAAATAGTTAGCATAGATAGAGGATGAAACAATCAGAAATCAAGAAACTGAAAACATGCTACCTGTGATATCTTTGCAAGAAAGGGACATAATACTTAAAGAATTGAAACCTTTACTGAGAAATAAGATCAAACTACTGAAAATCATGGCAAGAAGATATGATGAAATCACTGAGGAAACTCAAAAATCTCTGGAGAAAATATTGATGATTCCTACTCCTGAGGAGAATCCACTTCCTAAAACCACTTTGGATACAAACCTAGGAATAGGAGAGAGCTCGAAGCTAGATGAGTCAAGTGCTAAGAAGAGAAAATTTAACGCACAACCAAATTTATATGTTTCTGGTGTACCTATAACACTTGACACCTCTAATGATGAGAATGACCCATTTGTAGAAATTATGGACAACACAATTGCTGAGAAAGCATAGCTAAAATTGGAAGAAGAGCAGAAGAAAGAACAAAGTGAAACAATGCAGGATGAAGGACAGAAAGAACAAGATGAAAAAGATGAGACTAAAAATGATGTAATAACATCTTCTATTTCATTGTTGGCAAGAAAATAAAATACAACATATGTTTATTTTGACTACATGGATGAAGTGGATCTAGTGAAATTGGCTTTTACTACACTCACTAAAGCCAAGGAGAGATCAGAATAAAAAGGTGACAAAAAGGCTAAGATAATAACTAGAGTAATTGATACTGTGAAAAAATTGATTTCAATACCTATTGTTTTCCAGCATAGAGATGACATTGAAAACCTGAAGATAATACTTGATGAATTTGATGGCTATTATGAGAGTTTGATAAAGATTGTAGAGGAGAAGGTAGAAAAGAACTACTCTGAGAAGAAGCTATCTAAAGTTTGCAATTCCATCTCTTGGGACCTGAGCATTTTGAAAACTACTATTGCAAATTCTAAGAGTTTCATTAGAAATGAAAAAGATCTTCGGTTACTTCATGAATCCTATTAG
This sequence comes from Thuja plicata, assembly GCA_018584345.1. NCBI lineage: Eukaryota > Viridiplantae > Streptophyta > Pinopsida > Cupressales > Cupressaceae > Thuja > Thuja plicata. Next base: position 987,052 of record MU226059.1, on the reverse strand, counting down.
GCATGTTCAGAACATTGAAGACATCATTTCCAAGGAAAGGGAAACTTTGTATAATATGACCAGATAGTTGTGAAACCTCTTCACAATCTGTAACAGAATTAGACAAGGAAGTAACTAGAATTTTGGCAAAACTAGATGTATTGGATAATGAGAAAGGGATATTATTGACTAAATTCAATTTGATGAAGAGTTTAATCACTCCTAAGCTATCCATAATTGAAGCACACCTATCAGACTTGGAGAAGAAAACATCTGCATTGACTAACTCTATGCCTACAGAGTTTAAAGAAGAAGATAATGTATCATTTGCATTGAATGGACTAATTCATGGTATTCAACTATTACTGAAGTCATGGGGTACAAAAGTGAAGATGTTGGAAGATTCATTTCAAGATGTTCTAAAACTGTTCAGCAAGAATTGATTTTATTACTTTGTATGTACCTTTTTCATTCTTGTCAAAGGGGGAGAAGAGAAGAAAAATGAATGGGAGAAGAAAGAAGAGTAAAATTAATAAGGAGAAGGAGAAAATGTATAAGAGAAGAAAAGAGAAAATCAAAATAGAGATTAAGGAGAGACAGTTTTTTTTTTTTGGAGCACTTAGTCATTTTTTTTGTTAAGTGTTTCCATCAATGCCCAAGGGAGAGATTGTTGGAAAGTGATCTATTTTGCATGGTGAGATCCAATTTTTGGTTTTCATTTATGGAAACACATCTGGGTTACAGAATGATTCCTATGAAGTTGAGGTTTGATGACTCTGAAATTGACTAAACACAGAAGCAGAGTTACAGAGGTATTTTGGGTATCAAAGATCGAGATCGATGAATTAAGGAAAGAGAGATTAGAGGAAAATATTATGAGGTATATGTGACCTCCACCTAACATTGATTTTGTTTTTGCAAATTTTATAGCAAGTTAGAGATATTTTAAGACAGACAGATAGTAGAAGAACAGTGATACAGAGCAGTTGGAGAAAAGCAATGATTCAGAGAGTATGACATGGACTCCATGCAATTGGTGTTGGATTATGGTTTCTAATATCCTACACTTTGATTCGGTAAGAGTGCCGACTTTGCATT
>MU226059.1:972325-985691 GCA_018584345.1 Thuja plicata | reverse complement strand
AACTATCTAAGCATTAGATATTCTGGTTTTGGCTCATTACTGAGAACATTTTGTAATAGAATTAATTTGTAAGAGTTGTAAGCTCAGTTGGCCCCGAACAAGGTGTTGTATAGCTTTAACAGGGTTGTAATTTTGTTAACTAGGAAATGTACTATGCAATATTCAGCTCGTAACAGGGCTAGGTCTCCTAATAGGGACACTATAATTTAGTGCATGCTTATGGGTACCATCCCCACTACGGTTTTCCCTTGGCTAGGTTTTCCTCGACAATAAAATTATGGTGTTATGGTTACTATGTTATTTTCTTATGTTCTTTTCATTTATGCAAGTATATGGTTAATGTTTAATTGGTTGTAAAGTTTTAATAAGTGTTGTAATACTGATTCACCCCCCTGTGTATTACCTAATCCTAACAAATTATTTATCATGACTATCGAGTACCCATTTGACATTTTGAAAGTTTCTAGAATTCAAATTTTAAACTATGAAATATATACCTTGTTGATACTTTATGAAAATGATTGATGTCTCTATCTTTATTTTGTATGGATGTTTAGTTAGATATTCATGAAATTTCAGCGATAAGAATACATTGATATATGTTAATGTGTAGATTTGAGCTAAACATTTTGATAAGGTAGTACATATTAATTTTAGTGGTAAATACACCTTTGGTGATATTCAATGTGGGTCCTAAGTTAAACACAATATCCAAATATAGTTTTCTCTAGTAAGGTGTGAGATTCTTATACGCACTTTTAGGCAAATATTTTATTTCTCACCATGCATTTTGTGTGACATTACAACAGATCTTATGATTGAGGAGTTGTTGTTGTTGGACCTTGATATTAGGGAAATGTATAGATATAATTGTGTCTATGAGTTTTGATCCTTATAAATAGAATTCATCATTAGTAATACCCTTTCCTTCTTATACTCTTTATCTCATCCTTTTAGGGTGTTGGTAGTGATCTCTGGAAGTTATTGTCATGTCTCATAGTTGTGTCTATATGTGCTTTATATTTGGTGTCATGTTATGTAAACTTGGATTATGGTGTAGGCATATTATATTTATAACCTCCATTCATTTATAGTTTCACCTAATTGGGTGACATCCAACTAGGAAATTATTTAGGGAGTCTACCCTAGAAAGGGTTGTGTACCCACTATTGTATTTTTGAACATATAAAGTACTTTTGTAGCCTGTCTTTTGTGAACTTATGTATTGCGGTTTTCTATTGAAAGCGTCAAACTATGAATTCTCTCTGCATGACCCGAGAAAGGCAATTAGTGATGAGTGCCTGATAGTTTAGAGCTGAACTCTTAGGTTTTATATTTAAGTTTTTTTTAATGAAAAAATTCACTTCTTCTTAATGATGAATCACTTTGATAAGATTTATGAAGATTTTAAATATTTTTATATATCTAATGTTTGGCTTCTAGATGAAAAGACATGCGTGTAGTTATAGGTATTGGACATGGTAGTCATAATGTAGAAAATAAGATAGCAATATACAAGTACACAATAAAGAATGTAGTTATTTGTCTTCTGATTTCTACTAAGTTATAATTTATTATTTTAATCACAATAATATAATTTTTTGGGGAAACAATTATACATGTTTTAGTGGGTAAATTTGTTCTTACCCTAAGGCTTCCTCGATTGGGGCATTACAAGTTCATTATTGACCTATATAACAATTCTCGATACAAAATATGCAACAACATTATTCTTTAATAGTTTTTCCATAATAGGTATATCAAATTCTAGTTACAAAAGCAACCATCAAATTATTCCTCCACCTACAACAACTTTGTTCATCAAATATCTAATTTCAAAATGATATCACTGTAAACAAAAACTTTGGAACCAATAATATAATTCCAAAAAAATTTAATTCCATAGACCATAGATAAGAATTCATTTTCCAGTTGCTGTATAGTTCCTCTGTGTAGGACCCAAATCCTTTCTGATATAATAAATGGCATGCATTTCTCTATTTTAATAATTTTTTGATGCAAGGAGGGCATGGAGATGAGGCCAATGGCTCTCCCAACCACCAAACTACCTTGCAAAACCAATGCAGAAGCCAAACAACATAGTGAGATAAGAAACAATAGAGATCCTTTATTATTAATATATCAAACTCATTACATGTCGGGTTGTAAGCCCTTCCCAATTTTGGCCATCTATTCAATGAATTATAATATAATATTCATACATGTGATGTCATAGACCTGGTTACAAATAATTGAAATCTTAATCTAGCACTGCCACTTCTAAACTCCCTAAACTAAGAAAATAGAAGAAAATATATACAAGATTCTAGAAAATGAGGTCATCACTCAAATCAATAAGAGAGACGTAGATTTAGGTCCACACAGATCCCAATGAGATACCCCACATAAATTCAGCAATGATAATTAAATGTAGAAGTCGGCCAGATCAAGATAAAACATCTCGGGAAGATGATCACCAAAAATAGCAACCGTCGGTAAGACATACCCGAGCATCAGACAACCCATCGATAAAGAGATCACCAAAACCTATCGGTAAAAGAATACCTGAGCATCAAAAAACTCATCGGTAAAGATATCACTACAAACTATTGCTAAAGCACAAACCTGAGAAACAGAAGACAAACTATAAAGAAAAATTAAACATCTTTTGGTTGAGAAGGATTGCAAAGGACCCAAGATTCTCCTACATTATACACCTGGGGTTACAAGAAATGATTCTCCAAATCATATATTAGGTCCAACCTAAAAGAAATCCAGCTTAGATTTTAAATCCAAGATGAGTCCTCAATTGTTCTATTCTTCCACTTTACCAGATACTCCATGTATTCCTTTTCTCTTGTATTTCTGCCAACTCTCTATGTCAAAATCTTTTCAACTTCCTCTACCTACTTCTTAGGATAATCAATTGGTACTGTCACTTCTTAATTAGGTTCATGATATTTATACAAGTATGAAATATTGAATATATTTGATATATCCATGTCATGAGGTAATTCAACTTCATAACCATTTCCTTTGTCAAATATTCTCAGTATTTTGCAAGCAAAAAATTTATTCATCTTTAGTTTACCATTTTCCAATAGGAAATCTGTCTTTCTTCAAATGAACCATTACAACATCACCAAATTCAAATGTTTTAAGTCTTCTTGATCTATCTGCACTATCTTTGTATTTTTTATTACTTTTCTCTTGCTTTTGTTTTGCATATGCATGCAATGTCTTCATGAACTAAAAAAATTCCTCTTCTTCTGCACTTGTTTTCTCTTCTCCAACAATATCTCTCAAATCTGATATACCTCTCGGTTGTGTACCAAGAACAATCCCAAAATGTGTCTTTCCCATACTTCTATTCATCAAACTATTGTATTCAAACTCTTCTTGTGCCAACATTAAATCCCAATTACTTGGTGTGTCTCCAGCTAAGCATCTCAAAAAATTACCCAAACTTTAGTTTGCAACCTCTATTTGTCCATTAGTTTGTGGCTGAAATGTAGAACTAAATTTCAACTCACTATCCAACTTCTTCCAAAATGTTCTCCAAAATTAGCTAACAAAATTACTATCTCGGTCAGAGATGATACTCCTCGGTAATCCATGCAATATGAAAATCTCCTTAAATAAAATATCTTCTATATGTACTGCATCTGATGTTTTCTTACATGGTATGAATTGTGTCATCTTAGGAAATCTATCCATAACAACAAATATGGAATCGTTACCTCTTTTTGTCCTAGGTAAGCCAAGAACAGAATCCATGCTAATATCACTCCAAGGTTTCTTAGGAACATTAATAGGTGTATACAAACCACTATCCTGACTCACTCCTTTTGCAACTTGATAAACTCCACAAATTCTCACCAATTTATTAACATCCTTATACAACTGAGGCCAAAAATACCTCTCCTTTAGTAAACTCAATTTTTTCTCAATACCAAAGTGTCCAACCAATCCATTACTATGTTTCTCTTTTATCAAATTAGTTCTCATTGATCCTCTCGGTATACACAAATGAATACCTTTGAACAACATATCTTCCTGAATGAAATAATCTTCATACTTGATTTATTTTAGTTAGGTGCTTTTCACACTCTCCACTACTCTAAAAAATGAACATCATTTTCATACAAATTCTTCATATCATCAAAACCAAGAACCTCAATTCTCATTTAAGTCAACAAAGATCTTCTTCTACTCAATGCATCAGAAAATCTATTAGAATATCCACTCTTATGCTTTGTCACAAATGTGAAACTCTGAAAATACTCTACCAATTTCATATGTCTTTGATTCAACTTGTTTTTACTACCCAAATACTATAAAGCCTTATGATCAATGTACAATACAAATTATTTTGGCATCAAATAATGTCTCCATTTCTTCATATCTTGCAAAATAGCATAGAATTCTTGATCATAGAGAAAATATTTCCTCTTTGTATCATTCAACTTCTTACTAAAGAAAGCAACAATGTTACCTTCTTGAGTTAATACAGCTCCAATTACACTTCCACTTGCATCACATTCAACTTGAAATACCTTATTGAAATATGATAATGCTAACACAGGTAATTCAACAACTTTCAAATTCAAAGCTTCAAAACTCTTATCAGCTCCATGTGTCCATTTGAATTTTCTTTTGTCTGCTCTCATTTTTTTAGTCATAGCATTACAAATAGAACTGAAATTTTTGATAAAATTTATGTAAAAACTTTCCAATCCATGAAATGATCTTACCTTAGTGACATTTTCAAGTTTAGGCCAACAAAGTATAGCTTCAACCTTCTCTGGATCCATCCTAAAACCATCAAATAAAATTACAAAACCTAAATACACCAGTTCTTCTTTCGTGAAGGAACACTTCTTCATATTTATTAACAACTTTTCCTCTTTTGATCTCTGCAACACTTTCCTTATATGTATCAAATTCTCTTCTCTAGTCTTATTGAATATCAAAATATCATCCAAGTATACTATCACACAACTATTCAAGAATTTCTTCAAAAATTCATTCATTAACCTCATAAAAGTTCTTAGTACATTAGTTAAACCAAATGGCATAACCAACCACTCATACAAACCTTCGTTTGTCTTGAAAGTAGTGTTCCACTCACCACCTTCTCTTATTTTGATATGATTATTTCCACTTTTAAAATCAATTTTGGTAAAATGTCTTGCTCCACTCAAACAATCCATTATGTCATCCATTCTTGGTATAGGAAACCTATACTTCAGTATGATCTTATTGATTTCTCTAGAATTAGAACATATTTAGCATTCTCCATTCTTCTTAGGTGCCAAAACAACAGGTACTACATGTGGACTCAAACTTTATTAGATCAAATGTTTGTTCAACAATTCATGAAATTATCAGTTAAGCTCTTCATTTTTGGTAGGTGTTAACTGATGTGGTGCTTTGTTTGGTAAACTAGCTCTAGGAATCAAATCCATACAGTGACTAATATCTCTCATTGGTTGAAAACCATCAGGTATATTATTTGGAATTATCTCCTTGTACTGAGTGAGTTGAGTAACGTCTCAACTTCTATAGCGATTTCATCCTATATATCTCAACTTCTACAGGGATTTCATCCTATGTATTCTTACTTGGTTTGATAGGAATCAAAGCATAATAAATATCATTTCTTTTCAAATCCTTAATAAACTATCTTCCTTCCATCTAACACAATTTCAAAGATATACATATCTCACCAATAGATTCTTCAGCCAAAGGTAACTATACTTTCTTATTACCATCAACCCAAATAGAATATCTATTCAATATTCCATCATGTATAGCATGTCTATCATATTTCCAAGGTCTACCCCAAAAAATGTGAGAATAATCCATAGGCATAATATCACACAACACCTTATCATAATACTTTCCAATTTTTCGATTCACAAAATATTGTTCACTCACCATTAATGTATGATCATCCTTGATCCATGAGATCTGATAGGGTTTCAGATGTTTCATCCTCTCCAACTATAGTCTCACAACCATTTCCTCAGATGCTAGATTCTTTGAGCTTCCACCGCCAACAATTACCTTACAAACTTTGTCTGTAACTCTACATCTTTTCTTGAACAAACTTTTCTTGGCACAATCTTTCTTATGGTTCTCACTCCATAGTATCCTTCAAACCATGAAATTTCCTTCGTTCTCAAATTCATTTGGTGAATCCTCTTGCACCAATGCATTTCTTCTACTACTGCCTTTCTTTCATGCATGTGTACACTCAAAGGATTTATTTCCTTCTTCACCACAATTGCAAAAAGTTACTTGGAATCCTTTTCTATTATAACCACCTCTGGAGTAGTTTCCTCTTCCTAGGTATGAATTTCCACCTTTCCATTCAATATTTCCTTTGTCTTGAGATGTGTCTGAAATTTACTTGTCTAGTTTAGATCTACTATTTTCACCATGAGATCTACCTCTTCCTCTAGGGAATCTACCACCTCTACCTCTTTGTTTTTTCTCATATCTTCTATTTAAATTTTCCTTAGATTTTAGGGAAAATTGATATGCCTCCTCAGTGCTTTCCATCTTGACCAAACTGATTTTATCTTGTATGGAACTTCTCAAGTCATTCAGGTATCTTGCGACTCTTTCCACTTCATCTTCAACAAGTCCAAATCTATTTTCCTATCTATAGAATTCCTTAGTGTAGTCTTTTACTGATTTGTCTTTCTTCTTAAAACTTTACATTCGCTTGATTAGGTTAAACTGATAATCACAAGGTAGAAACTTGCCTTTCAATTTGTTTACCATATTATCCCATACCTTGATTTTGTCTTTACCTTTCTTCATTTGATCCAATTGTAGATGTTCCCACCTTAGGGATGCATGTCATTTCAACTTTGTTCTTGCAATCTTCATCTTCTTATCCTCTACTACATTCTCATATTAAAAATATTTTCCATCTCAGTTATCCATTCAATTAGTACGTCAGAATGCAATTTCACACTGTACTCAGGAGGATTAAACTAGGGTGTGGACTTCAAACTTGTGAAAGCTCTCAGGAATCACTCTTCTTCTTGATTCATCATAGGTGCATGTGTAGATTCAACTTGTACCACTTCAATTTCATCATCACTAACATCCTCAATATGTCTTCCTCTGCACTGGGCTATCTCAACAACTTCCAATCTAGAAACCATATGTCTAAGTATATCAGCTAGATATAGATCTACATTTCCTCTCCCATGAACCATCTTGAATCCCTTTGCAATTGTAGGTCAGATCGCAATCTGATACCCCACATTAATACCAACTAGGCTTAGGGTTTACAAGAAGGAAGTTAGGTCTCAATAATGCTCTAATACCACCTGATGCAAGGAGGACATGGAGATGGGGACAATGGCTCTCCCAACTACCAAACCACCTGACAGAACCAATGCGAAAGCAAAAAAAAATAGTGAGAGAAGAAACAATAGAGATCCTTTAACATTAATATATGAAACTCATTACATGCCAAGATGTAATGCCTTCCCGGTTTTGGCCATATACTTAATGAATTACAATATGATCTTCATACATGCGACATCATAGACTTGCTTATAGATAATTCAAATATTATTCTAGCACTGCTACCTTTGAATCATGTAAACTAAGAACATAGAAGCAAATATATATGATTCTAGGAAAGGAGGCCAACACTCAAATCCATAAGAGAGACCAAGATTTAGGTCCACATAGATCCCAATGAGAAACCCCACATAAATTCAGCAAAGAAAATTAAATTTAGAAGTCAGCCAAATAAGGATAAAACATCTCGGGAAGATGATCACCAAAAATTGGCAACCGTCGGTAAGACATACCAGAGCATAAGACAATCCCTTGATAAGGAGATCACCAAATTTGTCAGGAAAAGTATACCCGAGCATCAGAAAACCTGACAGTAAAGACATCACCTAAAACTATCGATAAAGCATGAACCAAGTAACAAAAGACAAACTACAAAGAAAAGGTAAACATCATTTGGTTGAACAACATTTCCAAGGACCCAAGATGCTCCTACATCATTTTCCCCAAAAGTGCTCCAACAACATAATTGGAAGCATTGATATGTATATGAAATGGATCTCCGATATAGATCCTTTGATAATAGGGTATATGATTAAGGCTTGTTTGATTGTTTCAAACAAATTTTCACACTCCTCTGACCGATTGAATTCAATATCCTTCTTGAGAAAGGTAAATAAGGGTTCAAAAATTTTACTAAATCCTTCTATGAATCTTTTGTAGTATCCTACATGTCTAAGAATGACTCTAACATCAGTTTGATTTTTGTTTGATAATTTACACCTTCTTTGGGTCAAATTTGATTCCATCTTTAGATATATTATTCCCTAACACAATTCCCTCTTTAATCATCAAGGAACATTACTCATAGTTTAGGGAATGTCTATTATCCTTAAATTTTTGGATTTATTTTTTCTATACTTCCTAGTGCTTCTTCAAATTTTTTTCCATGAATCGTGAAATCATCCATATATAATTAAACACAAGTAGTAAGGTGTAAACACATATGTATAGCTTCTCTTTGAAAGGTAGTAGGTTCATTACAAAGGCCGAACTGAAAGACCCTATAAGCATAAGTAATCCAAGGGAAATTAAATGTAGACTTGTCTCGGTCTTCAACATAGAGGCTTCACTTAGTGAATCTAAATCATAGCATTTCATTTGTGGCATCCTAAAGAATCTCTCTATTTTAAAAAATATTTCCTAAAACTTCTTTGTTTCACCCACATCCAATACTCAGCCGGTAATCCACCCATTTTCCTATATAAAACCCCAACCCCCACCCCAAAAATAGATCGCTCTCACATAGATAGGCAATATATTGCACCCTTTTTTGCCCAATTTAAACCCAACAATATGAACTCACATGGTCATGAGCCACTTAGATCTTATTATAACCACTAAAACCATCAATAAATGATTTTTAACTGCTACCAGAAAGATTGCCAAGTACCTAATCTATAAATGGTAGATTAAAGTAATCCCTTTTAGTGGCTCTAGTCAAATCTCTGTAATAAAAATAAACATGCCACTTTACATTTTCTTAGGCACTATGACTAGTGCGGAAACCCACTTACTATCAGAGATAGGATAAATAAATCCTACTTGTAGTAATTTTTTAGATTTTTTATTTTTAATAAATCTCTAAGAGATGGATTAATCATTCTCTTATGTTGTCTAATAGGTCTAACAGTTTTAGTGTACATGTGATAGGTTAACATGTCTAGATGGATTCCTTTCATATGTCTTTATTCGAAAGAAAATATTTTTATTTATTTTTCCAACACCAGTTTTAACTCCTCTTCTAGTTTGAGAAAAAACTTGAACTTATAAAGAGATTTTGATCATCATTTACCAAATTTTTCTTTGTTTCATTAGATTATTTAGATGGTTCAACTATTCATGTATTTAAACGACAAGAATGTTAAGTAGACTAATGTACACTTGTCTTAGCAATTTCGTCTTCTCTTTTCTTATAGATTTCTAAGTCACATTATATCTCTAGGGTACATATTCATGCTAAGTTTCCTCCAAATCTTCTTGATTTTGAATAATTTATTCGTTTAACCTAAGTAGGGCATTAGGTGTTAATGTAGGTTTTTCTTGACGATATTTTAATATTTCTTTCTTCTTAAAAATATTTGATATTTTCATACTCCATGATCTACAATATATGAATGTTGTAATTGTTTCTAACTAAGGTCTTCCTAAAATGATTGGATATCCTGTCTCTTCCTTCTTTTCTCTAAAAACTAAGGAATCCATAGCGTAAACCTAATTATCTATAGTAACTGTAATATTTTGAAGGATGCCTTGAAGTTTGGAAAAATATTTATCTACCAAGTAAATTACAATTCATGCAGGTTGAACACTTGTCATTCCTAAATTTTCAGCTATATCAATAGTGATAACATTAATAGTTACTCCCACATCCATCAACATATTATGTATCTCTAATCCTGCTATACTCAAAGTAATCACAAGAGTCCCAGGGTCACTATACTTCCATGGAATAAATTTTCCTAAATAGAATATAATCTTGAATTTGATTTCTGTGAACATTTCGTACATAGAAAATAGAAAATTGTTTCGTTTATTCGAGTTCTCTAAAATCTTCTTGGTTTATTAGACTATGTCCACTTTGATGTTGTTTCTCCTATCCTTGTATATTTAAAGGTATTATGCATCATTTATTGATGATTAATCAAGAAGGGGACTTGTTTATTTTTCAAAAAGTAAATTAAATGTGTTTAATCAATTTAAAGAGTTTAAAAATCTTGTTGAAAATTAGACTGGGACGAAAACAAAATATTTAAGAACCGACAATGGTGGTGAGTATCGTAATGAAGATTTTGAAAAAATATTGTGTAAATCGTATAATTAAAAGGAAAAATATTATGCCTTGTAATCCACAAAAAAATGCAAATGTTAAAAGGTTGAATCAATTTTTGATAGATAAAGCAAGAAGCATCTTAAATAGTGCTTGTCTGGAACAAAAATTCTAGGTTGAGGAGGTTTCTATGATGTGTTACTTGCTGAATTGTTCTCCTACTTTAGAATTGGTTGAAAAAATTCCTATTGAAGCATGATCGGGTAAAAATACCTCTTTAATAAATCCTTGTGTCTCTGGCTGAGAGACATACACTGATGTGCCTGAAGTAAAAAGATAAAAATTGGATAACAAGGCTGAAAAATGTATCTTCAGTTTCTATGACATTGGTGTGAAAGGATACAAGCTTTTGACACTTGTACCTGAGAAGGTAATCAACAATAGGAATGTAATATTTAGAAATCTGAAATCTCCAATTATTATTTTTAGCATGAAAACACAAAAGAACTTATAGAAAAGGTTGAAATAAGTATGCCTCAAACCCCTAAAAAGAGGAAGAATGTGCACCAAGTGTAGATGATTTGTGTGTGTGAGAGAGAGAGAGAGAGAGAGAGAGAGAGAGAGAGAGTTACAAGACCTCTTAAGACTGTGACGAAGAGGAAGAACATATCCCTTATCCTGAACCACTGAGGAGATCTATATATGAAAGAAAACAACCAAGTAGGTATGGTTTCTCATTACTTTATGTTAATTGTGCATATGTTTTTCTTACCAAGACAAATGAGCCTTAGACTGTGAAAGAGGCTATCAACATGTATAATTCAGATTCTTTGTTAGAATCCATGAATGACGAAATGGTGTCATTGAAGAAGAATGGGACCTAGGATCCAGTACCCTTTCCTAAAGGTAGAAATCATGTGGGTTGGAAGTGGGTGTTTAAGAAGAAATATTTTCTAGATGGTAGTTTAAAATTAAAAGGTGAGACTGGTTTCAAAGTGGTATTCTAAAAGTGAAGGAATTGATTATGGAGAAATATTCTCTATTGTAGCTAACTTGGAATCCATTAGATTTATTTTTTCACTTGCATCAGGGTATCACTTTGAAGTTGACCATATGGATGTGAAGGAAAATTTTCTTCATGGTGATCATGAAGAAGAGATTTATATGTCACAGCCAGAGCACTTTGTGAAGAAAGGTAAAGAACATCTAGTATGTAAACTTAAAAATTCGCTTCATTATTTGAAACAATCTCGCAGAATATGGTATTAAAAATATGATACATATGTTTTATCTTTGGGATTTGTGAGGTCTAAATACGGTCATTGTGTTTACTATAAAGTTAAAATTGATTTTATAATTGTTATTCTTTCGTATGTTGGTGATATATTGTTTATTTACAATAGTAACAGTATGATCTCAAATTTAAAATCTCAGCTGTCTTCGAAGTTTGAAATTAAAGATTTGGGAGAAGAGAAATACAGTTTGGGAATGGAAATAAAAATGGATGGATCTACTAGAAAGATTTGGACCATCCATGGAAAATACATTACTATTGTTCTTGGTAGGTTTAATATGTCTAATTGTAAGGAACTAGTTGTTCCAATTTTGCAGTCGGTGAAATTATCTATTAATGACAGTCCAACATCTCTAGATGATATTTATGATAAGGAGAAGGTACCTTATGAAAGTGTTTTTGCAAGTATTTTGTATGCAATGGTCTATAATACACCAGACATTTCCCAAGCAATGTGAGTACTTCTTAGATTTATGGAAAATCTAGGTAAGCCACATTGTAATGTTATGAAGAGAGCTTTTAGATATTTGAAATGAATTTTAGACTTTGGTTTGTGTTATCATAGTAAATAAATTTATTCACAGAGGACTCTAAACATTCGCGCTGTTAGGATTGGATAATACTAAGAGGGGGGGTGAATCAGTATTATAGTACTTTAATAAACTCTTCAACCATTTAAATATTAACCAAAAACTTTCTGTAAATAAAATAACACAATACTCATAACACCATATTTTATTTTCGAGGAAACCCTGGCCAAGGGAAAAATCCGGTGGGGATGGTACCCACAAGCATGCACTAAAGTATAATCTCCCTGTAAGGAGACCTAGCCCTATTAGGAGCTGAATATTACATAGTACATTTCCTTGTTAGAGGAATAAAAACTCTGTTAAAGGTTGACAACACCCTGTTAGGAGCCAACTGAGCTTACAACTCTTACAATATATTTCAGGTTACAAAGTGTTCTCAATCATGAACAAAACAAGCAACATTGGTGCTTAGATAGTTCCTTTATAGTTCTTCTATGATCTCTGCCATTATTTTATCTTCTATTCACTCAACAAATCATCCAAATATCCAACACATACATCCATACAATATTTATCAAAAAGATCTTACATATATATCTCACAACTTTACAAAGTCGGCTCTGAATATCAATATTACAAATATTACTATGTCGACCTTCAATACAAAATACATTTAATATAGTAAACACTAAATGCATAGTCGGAACTCTTTCATATTGAATGTGGAGGTTATCAACAACCAAAATACAACTTCTATTGTCTGGAGTCCAAGCCATGCTCCCTCAATCTTTGTTACTCTCAAACTGCTTTGTTTCAATGTTCTGTTGTAGTCTGTCTGTCTTCACTTTTGTCTAACTCACCGTAGACTCAATCAAAACAAAATAGATCTTAGGTGGAGATCATACATACCCCATAATGTATTCCTTTAATCTCTCTTAACCTAAATCACCAATCTCGATCTTCAACATCCAAAACACTTATGTATCTCTGCTTCTACACTTAGTCAATTTCTGAATCACCAAAACTTATCTTTTCTTGAATCGGTCTGAAACCCAGGTGTGTTGCCATAAATGAAAACCAAAAAGTAAATCACATTTACATAAAATTGATTAATTGCCAACAATCTCTCCCTTTGGCATTGACCGCAATACTTATAAAAAAAAATGA
>MU226059.1:953341-966549 GCA_018584345.1 Thuja plicata | reverse complement strand
GAATGCCAGTTGAATTTCATTGCCAGATCATCTGTATTGGCAAAGTTATTAAGGATTTACTGTTGAGATTTTAGGGTGCAAAATCTTTGAGCTCAATTTTCAGGACCTTAGAGGCTTTGGATCGAGGCCGAATCCCTAGCTGACTAGCGCGTCACGAGTCAAGAACTATAGATCACGATCTCCCCTTTCCGGAAAGTGGTTATAATAGCCAAACGGAGCTACGGTTCAAAAGTTATGGCTTCCAAAAGCTGGGCTACCTAGTCTCATGTTTTGTAAATATTTAAAGCCAACCCTTTTGTAATAAAAGTGAAAAATAATTAAATGCTAAGGGTAGTCAGCCTTAATGGCTAGATTTTTGGAACCTTCTTGGGCGGTGGAAATTGCCTTTATAAAGAAGGCCCGTAGTGTTGTCTAGGGCAACTCTGGGTAGATCGGGGTAATAATTGGAGGCTTTGTCCTACAGAATAATGTAAGGGGAATGCCTAGGTGGCTTTGTATATTGTAATTCTGAAAGTTTGTAATTCCACATTTGTGGAGATAATAAGAAGCCCATTTTCTATTCTTGCAAATTGTTGTTGCTTCTCTATTTCTGTTATGTGTTTGTGGCATTAAGGGGAACACCCTTCATCACGGCTTCTTTCAAGTTTGTGGGAAAATATTTATTTAGTGAATCTATCACTTTCTCCAAGTTAGAGAGATGAATCTCAACTATTGATAACTTAGGAGTGATAAAACATTTCAGCAAATTGAATCTTATCAATACTCTCCCTTTCTCATTATCCATTACACTGAGTTTAGCCAAAATCCTTGTGACTTCTTTGTCTAGCTCTATTGTGGATTGTGATGATATTTCACATCCATCCATCATACTATTTAGATTTCCCCTCTCTTTGGAAATAATGTCTTCTACATTCTAAATATGCCTTATTGGATTGATGAAATAACTGAACTATTTCCTCCCATGTCTAATGCAGCTTCTTGCATTTGTCAAGCAAGTCTTCACAATTCCTAAATCCCATGTTATAGATTTGCAGACTGATGTTAGATTCTTCTCTGAGTAGTTCTTCTCTGCCTTTTCTTCTGCTATCTTCAGTAGGTTCTCAGAGTGCCCATCAAATTCATCAAGTGTGATTCTCAGATTCTCAATGTCATCTTTATTTTGGAAAACAATAGGTGTTGGAAGAAATTTGTTTATAGTATCAATTTATATTTTGATGACTTTTTCCTTCTTGTCTCCTTTCTATTATGATCTCTCCTTTGCTTTGTTCAAAGAAGTAAATGCCAATTTTACTAGCTCTATTGCATCCATGCTATCGACATTTACTTCACTGCTTGCCAAAAATGAAATGGATGATGTGATTACCTATTTCTTTTCATCCTAATCTATCTTCTCTTCTTCTTCCTTATGCTCTTCTTCCTTATTTTGTTCCCCTTTCATTTCCTATTCCTCTTCCTTCTTTTGTACTGCCTCATCTACCACAAAAGTATCCATATTCCCTGAAAAAGGGTCCTTCTCATCTTGAGAGGTGTCAAGAGTTACTAGTACACCAGAAACATAGAAATCTTATGATGGATCTTCTTTGTTCTTCTTAGTAGATGTCTTTGTTTCCTTAGATCTCTCACCCATTCCCAATTGTGTGGGCAATGTGGTCTTAGGAGGTGAGGGCTTGCTATAAGTAGTACTCATTAGTATCTTCTCTAATGCCTTCTAAGTTTCCTCAGTGATTTAATCGTATTTCCTCACCATGATTTTCAGTAATCTCACCTTGGTCCTTATTAGAGGTTTTAGTTCCTTGTATATTCTGTCCCTTTCTTGGACTGATATCACAAGTAGCATGTTATCTATTTCTTGGTTTTTGACTGTATCATCTTCAATTTGTACAACATGTTTTCTTATTTCCAATCTCCCATAAAGGTCTATGGGTACACTTCCTTAAATCTCTAACAATATCTTTTGAAAAGTCAGTAGGTTCTCTATCAAAATGTCTTCAATTTTAAGTTTGTCTGCCTCTTCATACTTGTTATAATATCTATCAATTGTAACCAATTTGCCTTAGCATCTTTATGTCAGGTTTCCAAATTTTTTTTTCTGCTTTCTTCTCTTCTCCTATTGTGCTCTTCCCTTTAGGTGATGTTTGCATGCTTGATCTTGTTACTCTAGAAGTGGCATTTTCAGCCGGTGTTGTTTGTTGTTGAGGAGGAGGTGGAATGTCTACCATGATTAACACAGGAGTGGGAAGGGATGAAGAGCTTCCAATTGCTATTCCAAGTGATCTCTCTGCCATCTTCTTTATGACTTCTTTAAGTTCCTCTTCTGTCAATCCTACTTTAACTCCGCAATCATGTACAAGATTTTCTATCTTTCTCTTCCTCAAGCCTCTAGTTTATTCTTCTCTTACTTTGGCTGAATTTTCTTCTTAAGTTCCCCATCTTTCCTCTATTGTGTCAATCTCTGATGGAAGGACATGTTCTACTTGCATGGTAAGCACTTCAGAAATCACTTCATAACCCATGGGGTAACACCATTTCTTCCTGGGTATGAATGCTTCAAAGCACACACAGTCAATTTCAACCATGAAATAGATTGTATCTTTTTATTTCTCAATAATGTCTTCATGTATTCTGTATCTTGTCTTCATTTGTCTTTGGAGTGTCTTGATCATACCAAATAATTCACCACCATGCCAAGTAGCATTCTATCTTTTTTAGCTCTTTGAAATCAATATGCCAATGGGTACTCAAGACTTCCAACCACTAGGATGTAAACTAGGAAACTTGTGCTTAATATGAATAAACATATGCATCAACAATGAACCAAACCTAAAGGTTTTTGATTTGTCCTTCTTCACAAGATTCATATTCTCAAGGAATTGTTGTGCCAGAACTTCACATAGATTATATTGTACATTTTATTTCACCATTCTCCATGACATCATGATGACTCTAGTAGATACTGAATTGGGTCTTCCACTGTAGTAGAACTTGTACCCAAGTATAATCACAATCAATCTTACATCTTGCTGAAAGATATCATTTACTTTCATTGCCCATCTATCCCATTTGGAGTGAGTTAGGGTTTCAACTTATTTCTTCACATGTTTCTCCAATATAGGGATGACTCCGGTGTTGTCCAATCTAGTTATTTCATGGATTAGGTCACTACAAATCTTCATAGGTTGATCACCAATCCAAACAAAATGATCATGAACCCTACTTAACAGTATTTTGAATCATTCATCTTCATCTAATTCACATAAATCTAGTATTTTCATTATGCTCATTTTATTTATATGTTTGAATTCTTCTGTCATGACTCCATTATTAGTCCGATACTCCATCTTAGTTGATATATCATTAGTTCCCAATATGCCATACTTAAAATGTATGTAAGCCCTAATATCTTCTACATGTAACACACCATATGAGGTTTGGGAAAATGTTCCCTTTGGATCCTCTTTGCATGATTTGAATAGATGTTTCTTAAAATTATACCTAGGTCTATCTATAACATCAAAAATAATAGGTGCATCCATGGCTAGATGATGTAAAATACCTTGCTTTCACTGAATTCTAAGTTTATCCTTCAATCGATCATGCACGGTCAATGTAGAATAATCTAAACTTCTCTGCCCTTTGATTTCCTTAGCTCCCTCTTCGTCAAATAGTAAAGAGATAAGTCATTAAGTGGGTCTTTATACAAGTTAAGTTATGAATTTCAATTTCACTTAAAACTGTCCAGTCGGCTATTAGATCTCGCGAACAAAATATGTGTGTTGGCTAATGTTACACTCTTAGATGTATACTTCATGATGTCGGCCAAGCTTATACCCAAGCTTGCATGAGCTCAATCCACAAATTTTAGGGAAGGATATATTCTATTTTTTGTATCCAATGATCCCCCTAAGGCCATGATTGGCCAATTAGGTCAATTATGTCTTTCTACCATCAGGTGAAGATCCAGTAGCCTCTACTGACTCTCCCTGAATTGATGTCTCAATAGTTTATTTGATCTTCAATATCTTACCACTGTTGTTGTCTTTTGCCTTCTTGAAACAACTTTCAAAATCACTCTTCACATCTGCAACACTCTTACCAATTTCATTTCCATTCTTCTATGAATTTATAGGAGGTGGTACTCTTCTGTTGTCTAATCAATTATACTTGCAAAATTTTGCTATATGTCCTAGATTATTGCATTTTTAACATATAGGAGGTCTTCTTTCCTGATTGACTTGCAGCTTACAATATTTCACAATGTGTCCAATGTTATTACATTTGTAGCATGTAGGTTTTATTGTAGGTTCTCTTCATATTATCTTGTCTATATCCTGATTGATTAGGTTTTATACATTCTACTTTCTTCTTCCCATATCCATTATAGTTAAAAAAATAACCATAAAAATTTCTACAAGGGCCATTACCTTTGCAGTCTCTCTTCATGTTTCCAAATCTATTGCAGCTAAAGCATCGACCTCTAGAGGGTCTGATTTGTTATTTAGGCTCTTCAATAGAAGGTTTCTAACCATCAATCTTCTCATTTGATTTTTCTTCCTGATTCTTTGAACATTCAACTTCATTGAAGCCAATAAAATTCATATCACCTTTAGATTTCTATTTGTCTCTATGTTCATTATTCAAATCACTGCTGGTGTGAAGTTTCTCAATGTGACTCTTTGCTTCAACAATTTTACCTTTTATAATCTGATTGTATTTCTCCATTTCAAAATACTTGTTCTTGTAGTTGTTAGCCTCATTCTTCATTTGATCTAATTCATTGTTCAAAGCTTCTTCAACTTTCTTCTTTTCATCTATCTGTACTTGTATTTATTTAGCGATAGTCTCATTTTCATGTTTCAAAGTTTCATTCTCTTCTTTTAGTTGCTTCACCTTATTTGAACTGTCTTCATCTGAATCCTATTTTATCTAAACCACAAGATCTTGTCTTTCATTTCTGGAAAGCTCAAGTTGATCTTTGTGTTTCTTTATGAATTTCTTAGCTCTTTGAATTTTGAATCTCAATTCTCCATTCTCTGCTTTTGATTTATCAAGGTCTTCAAGTGCAGGATCAAAGTTCTCTTGCAAACTGTCCAAATCCATTTTGATCTCTCTCAAGCTGTTAAACTTTCTCTCCAAGGGCCAAAATCTCTGATACCAATTGTTAGGATTGGATAATACTAAGAGGGGGGTGAATTATTATTATAGTACTTTAATAAATTCCTCAACCATTTAAATATTAACCATAAACTTGCTGTAAAGAAAAGAACATAAACAAATGACACAATAATCATAACACCATATTTGGTTTTTGAGGAAAATCTGGCCAAGGGAAAACCCTGGTAGGGATGGTACCACAAGCATGCACTAAAGTATAATGTCCTTGTAAGGAGAGCTATCCCTGTTAGGATCTGAATATTACATAATACATTTCCTTGTTAGAGGAATAACAACCCTATTAAAGGTTCACAACACTCTGTTAGGGGCCAACTGAGCTTACAACTCTTACAATATATTTCAGGTTACAAAGTGTTTGCAGTCATGAACAAAAGAAGCAACACTAGTGCTTAGATAGTTTCTTTATAGTTCTTCAATGATATTTTCCATTCTTTTATTTTCTATTCACTCAAAAACTCATCCAACTATCCAACATATCCATCCATACAATCTTTATCAAAAATACCTTACTTATATATCTCACAACTTTACAAAGTCAGCTCTCAATAGAAATATTACAAATATCACTAAGTCAACCTTAAAAAAAAAATACATTTAATAAAGTAAAAAATAAATGCATAGTCGGCGCTCTTGCATAGTCAATGTGGAGGTTATCAATAACCAAAATACAACTTTGATTGTCTGGAGTCCAATCCATACTCCCTCAATCTTCGCTACTGTCAAATTGCTCTGTTTCATTGTTCTGCTGCAGTCTATCTTTCTTCAATTTTGTCTAACTCACCGTAGGATCAACAAAAACAAAATTGATCTTAGGTGGAGGTCATACATACCCCATATTGTCTTCCTTTAAGATTGCTTGCCCTAAATCATCGATCTTAATCTTTGACATCTAAAAAATGTCTGTATCTCTTCTTCTGCACTTAGTCAATTTCTGAATAACCAAAACTCATCTTTTCTAGAATCTATCTGAAACCCAGATGTGTTGCCATAAATAAAAACCAAAAAGTAAATCACACTTACACAAAATTTATTACTTTCCAACACATGGGTATGATGATTCTAATTAGGAAGGAGACATTGATAGGAGAAGATCCACTAGTAGATATAAATCTATGTTGAATGGTGGTTCTATCAGTTGGTTCAGCTAGTAGAAAGCTATTGTCTCTTTGCCCATTATAGAGGAAAAGTACATGGTAGAAACTCATTCCTATCAAGAATCGATTTGGCTTAATAATTTGTGTTCAGATGTCAGATTTAATGCTGGTAAAATTACAATTTATTGTGACATTCAGAGTGCAATTTGTTTTGTAAAAAGTCCTACATTACTTGACAGGATGAATCATATTGATGTACAATATCCCTTTGTTTATGACAACATGGAAGATGGAAATGTAAAACTACGAAAAATAGAAACTCTAGAAAATGTTGGAGATGCATTAATTTTAATTTTAGAAAAACTAAGTTGAAATAGTGTGTAGATTTTATGGGCCTTGGCACCAATGCTTCTTAGTAACATTTGAAAGTGATTGGAATTCGAATGAATTCTTGTTCAAGAAGGATTTTTTTGGATAGGGTGCCTTGAATTCATTTGAATTTATCATTTTCATTCTGATATCAACATCTATGCTCAAAATTTGTTTTCCTATTGTATTTATCAATGTAAACTAACCATAGTGTAGGTGATGGATGGGTATCAGTGTAGGTTTATATTTAAGAGTTACATTTGATATATTTTCCTATAGTGTAAGCTACGCCGGTGGGTTCATATCAGTGTAAATTTGATTTTCAGAGATATTTATATATGCTATGTCGATAGTGTAAGGTATGCCAATAAGGTCATATCAATGAAACTTGGCTTGTCGGAGAGACTTCTATTTTATAATCCAATAGTGTAAGCTATGTTAATCAGGTCATATCAGTGTAACTTGGCTATTTGAGACAATTCTATATGCAACAATGATGCAAGGGGTCAAGATAATGGTTTCATATCAGTCTAAGTTCATGGGAGTTGTTTCAATGATTTTTTAAAGGTCGTGGGTGTTTGAATGGGTTAGAAGTCAAAACTTTGTCTCGTGGATAGTTAAACACCTTGATATTTTGTATTTAAATAACTAATGACTTGTATTCAGGATGAATATCAGATAATTTAATTCCATGAAGACAAAATTGTCAAGATTTAATCTCCTTGATGGTTAAATGAACTGGATAGTTGAAATGTGTCTATTTGAGATCAAAAGGAACCTTCTGATAATAATGAGTGGTTTGAGGGTTCCGATTTATGTTGATTGATTGGATCAGAGTCAAGGATTATTTATTTTACCCATTCTACATTGTATAAAATAAGATAGTACTATAACTATGGTGAAATGATTGTAATGTTATGTTTTGTGAGGTTCATATGAAAGTCTAAGAATGAATACCTATGGGGTAAAAGCACAAAGTTGTGTAACACTTTAGGAGAAATGAGATGTTTTGGCTGAAACAAGTTTTGGAAGGATATGGTTTGGCCAAAACAATTCTGATCTAGGTGGATCCAGAAGGCCAAAATTTTTACAATCTCAGAATCTCTCAAATTTAGCATCACTGCAAAGAGCATAGACAACTGAACCTGGCACAACTTGAATAGGCTCAAAAGGAGCTCGTATGAAAAATTTATGTACAGTCAAAGTTCTGGTCAACAGGTGAATCATAGGGCCAAAAAAGGTGAAAAATGGAGTATCTCAAATCCAAGATAAATGTCACAAAGTCATAGTACTTGTCAAGATGATTCTAGTGCTATTTGTTTTGTGCAAAATGAAGTCGGTATGTGAAAGTTATGACCGGTCAAATTTACCCAAGAAAAGGGTTGACCAGATGACATTAGCATGATGTTAGTAGCCTAGTCAGCAACTTCATCCAATTTCATAGTGACACATGGCAGTCAAACTAGTGATGTGGTAGTAAAAAAGGTTGACACATAGCGGTTGATGATTATGTGGCATCTAAGTGTCATTGAATAAGACCAATTGGTTAGTGACATGTGTCAAAAAATGGGAAAATAATATCATGCCTTGTGGCACCCAGTTGGCGGTAGGTATTAGTTTGGTTTGTTCAAAATTTGTTATGAGTTTTTAACTCATAACCTCTCACTTCCTAAATTTCCTCTCTACCACTACACCATCTGCAATTATTGGGATATGATTACAGCAATACTTACTTTATTGTCTTAAAATTACATGGTAACGTCCTAAAATGGGGGTTGTGAGGTTTGAACTCCTAAGCACTTCCATCCTGAAAGCTCTCTCTAACAATGTACCATTTACTAATTTAACAGTTAGTTGGTAGTATGTTTTATTTAAACAGGTTTTAGTTGCTAGCTTTATTTAAAACAAAGATTATTGTTTAAACCAACCCCTCTTTGTGAAATGGGGATAAATTTTAAATTGGTAAAGGCTATAAATGCCATGTAATAGGAGATTTGGGATATTTTTGGTAAATATTATGGTTAGAACCATAATAAGTAAAAATGATGTATAAAAGGGGGATTATTTTCCTTAGTAGGGACAGGGAATTAGTCTTGGAGAATTTTCGTGAAAGAATTATTGCAATTTCTGGAGAGAAAATTATTGAGAGATTAAGTGAGAATTCTTGTGAGAGAGTACAAGGTGTTTTCTACACCAAGAATTGTAAGAAAAGATATGCTGAAGGCTTGGAGCTTGGAATTTGTAATAAGGCAATTTTTCTTGGCAAATTTAATAAAGCAGTCCCTAGATTGAGAAGCGGACCCGGAGACGTAGTCCTTAAGGACGAACTTCGTTATCAAGTGTTTGCATCTTCTCTTCTATCTCTCGCATTTCTCTTTATGTTATGTCATTTTCTTACGTTTAATGTTCTCTTTTATGTAATTAAACACATAGTTGATTTAAAGTGTTTAAAGCATAACTATTTCTTGTAATTTCAAAGTTTAAAACACATAGCCACACAATTACTGCCTGGATCAGGGAATTAAATCTGTATTTTGGATTAAGTTATAAACTTGTAAATCCTAGTTTATAGATCAAATTCAAGACAAACACTCATGGTGGTGAAGTGGCACCACGTGCCCTCAATGTGACAAGGTAAGTTCAGCCAAAACTGATATGGCCAAACTAGTTCATGCCAAAAATCGATGTGTAAATATAAGCCAAATATATTAGATCGATGAAGAATTAGTACACATATATAGGGGGTTTTGGCCAAAATTGGCTGAAACTATTTTGACTGAACCAGATCCGGTCGAACTAGTTCTGACCAAAACTCCTTATGTGGCATCCTCAGTGACAGACAAATGAGAAAAAATTTGGAATTGCAACACTTATGACTTTTGCAACTAATTTCTCCATAAGAAAATAAACTTTCTAAAGAAACTAAAAATATCATTTTCTGGAGATCTGAGCCAAGAATATGATCATATAATTTTTATTGTGTATTGATTAGATCTAATATATTCTAATTATAAAAAACTTTAAGTGGGTATTTCAACATTCGACAAGACATCGATTTAGAAAAAGAAAAAATAAAACATAGTAAATCATATTAGAAAAAATAAAAATAATATGGTTCACTAGAGGAGAGAGTCCTCTTTGAGAATGTATAGTTTATTTTTTTATTGGTATAGATTTTATAGGGAAAATAAGGTGGGAGATGAAAATTGTCGATTTCTAGTATGTTAGACTTTGAATTGTTATAACCAAGAAAATATACATAGAAAATAAAATTTTCTTTTTGCATTCAAAATTTATACATGTCATCTAAAACATATTTTGAAATCAGAGGAAAAAAATGTATTTGCATATAGTTTTTTGGTGGGAGCTAGACCACCTAATTTACATTATTTTTTCAGCAACTAAAGTATGAGCAATAAAAATTAAAAAAAAAAAACATATGAATTGTTGTTTAAAAGAATATTTAAAATTAATAGGCATAAAATTCACCCATTTTTACACATTTCATCATTTTGCATCATTTTGAAATTTCAAACAAAAATGCTACTTTTATGTCGTTAAAGTTGAACATATTTGGTGTTGTTAACCTTTTCCTTTATAAAAGTGTGACACAAGTTTTTACTTTTACCCTGTGATGAAGGAACCAATAAATTTATTGTAATATTTTATTTACTATGAATAAATTAATCTTTCCTTGGTGGTTTTGTTTTCTCGTAAGGGTTTTCCCATGTAAATTTGTTGTCCATTCTCTATTATGTTTCTTGTTTGTTTCGTTTATCCATTAGTACACATCTTGATATTTTTGTAATTTTAATTTAAAAGATACTTTTGCGTAATTCCCCTCTGAATTAACATTAGGGTAAATATTTATATGATAAGATTTCCTTATAACAAAAAGCTTCTATCAGGAGGATTCATATCAACATTTCTATTAGCCATGTTTCTTTGTTGCAAATGTTCTTCTTGTTCAATTTCTTGTTCTTGTTCAATTTCTTCATCAATAATTTATTGTTGTTGCTGATGTGTATCAGAGTCCTTATTATCCAAATTTTTGGGGTATTTTCT
Organism: Thuja plicata; assembly: GCA_018584345.1. Lineage (NCBI taxonomy): Eukaryota > Viridiplantae > Streptophyta > Pinopsida > Cupressales > Cupressaceae > Thuja > Thuja plicata. The sequence goes on along the minus strand of MU226059.1, from coordinate 955,849 downwards.
TAGAAGAAATCTACCAAATGGATCTCTCGCTAATCTATTCAATGATTAAAATTATAGTCCTTATCTACACCTAACTCTTCAAATTTTAGCAACCAAGTCTTTTAATCCTAGACAATGACACCAAAAATGATGGGAGGGGTAGTTAAAGTCGCAAATCACATAATTTAATTTATCAAATATCAAACCATGCATGTCCTAAGGTTGTCTGGAATAAGGATTGTTCTTAGTTCAGGGGTTTTGTAGTATGAAACAATGACTGATTTTTAGATCATGATGCACTAGGAATTCTCAGTAGTTTCTTCCTACCAAATTAGAATGACTCAAATGAAACCTTAAATTTAACTCTTAACTTTAAATGCAACTTGATCTACTTCATAAAAGGGCTCCATATTAGGAATGATTTAGTTACATAATAGATTAAAAATAGTTAAATGGGAATTTCCTATGGAATTCTAACAATTAAGTAAATAAACTAAAATTGAATTTGAAATAAACTACTTACTTGCAGGAAATTAAATTGATTATATTTAAAAATAATTAAAAATATTCTATGATTACTTGGAAAAATTCCAACTATCTATTGGATTTACTTTCAATTTCTACATTCTATCTTATTGAGCTTATTTCTAGCAGAATTGTTACTTGCATTCTTCATCATTCTACTCTACTGATTTTAAATGTTTGATTGAAAATACAAATTAATCAAAATTGTATTTTCTAATGAAATCCCCAAATAAAGGTTACCTACATTAAATTTTGTGAGTTCCAATTGAACTAAGTTACGATCAAATCAAATTTAACCTTTAGATTCTATTTTTGTTTAACATGAACTAAGAGATAACAAATTTAATGAACAAGAAATGAAATTCTTCAATAAATAACAAAAAGATAACCTTCCTTTTTTTGAGCAGGCCATGCTCTTCATTTGGTGGGATCTCAACATAATTTCAGGTAAACTTGATATTTGCATTAAATTTTCCCACATAACGAATTGAAATATGTTTAATACATACAAATCACTTGCAGAAAATAAAATCACTCCAAGTATAAAACTTCATAGCCTCTATCAATTATGTATATGTTAGAGCTATGTATAAATATTATTTATGTATAGTTGGATGTTAAAATATTATCCCAGGACCCCTTAGTACATCCTTGGACCCTTTAGGACCCCTATTGTGACATAAAACTCTTTAAAAACCCTTAGCACCCTTTAAGACACTTAGGATGACCTATTAGAATTATTTAAGAACTATTAGGAGGATTAAGACCTAATAGGACCCGTTAAGAGCTAATAGGGCTAATGGGATCTATTCAGACCAATTAGTACATCCTATGACCCTTTAGGACCCCTATTGTGACATTAAAAAGTTTAAGAACTCTTAGTACCATTTAAGACACTTAAGATAACCTATTAGAAGTGTTTAAGAACCTTTAGGATCATTTATGACATATGACCCCTTAAGACACCTAGGAACCCTTATTAGGACTTTTTGTGACATAAGATTCTTTAAGATTCTACAAAAACCCTTACTATGATCATTTTTGACCTAATAGTTTCTATTATGACATAATATATCCTATAATGATATATGACCCCTTTAGATGGTCTGTTAAAACATATGACCCCTTATTAGGACCTTTTGTGAAATATGATTACTTAACAATCCTTATTATGACATGATGACCCTTTAAGCTGATTTATTACAATATATGACACCTTAAGACACCTATGACCCTTTATTAGGAACTTTTGTGACATAAGATTACTTAACAACCCTTATTTTGACATGATTACCCTTTAAGATGACCTATTACAACATATGACCCTGTAAGACACCTAGGACCCCTTATTAGGACATTTTGTGACATGTAAGATTCCTTAACAACCCTATTATGACATGATCACCACTTAAGACCTAATAGGAACATTTAAGACATAATACTACTGCTAGAGTAATCAGTTAGTCCTTACTCTTTTTCGCTTAAGCTATCTCTTCGAATACATTTTGAGCTCTCACCTTTTGAGCATAGAAGGGTTTCTGCTTTTTCTATTGTTGGCTTCAATCTTTGCAACAGGTATTTCGCATGCAGGTGTTTTTGGCAAGCTGTGAAGTTGGATTTATCAAATTCTACATAGTATCAGAGCCACCCTGTCGCTGCCTAGGTTGAAGATTTTTGAAGCCACAATTTGAAGGTGACAGCTGCAGCTTCTCTAGGGTTTTTCTGTCACTTTGAAGGAGGCACCATTTTTTGGAGTCATTTAAGCAGAAACGGACTCTTCCATTACGTTCAGAAGGCCCGAGAGAGTCAAAAAACATATAAAGTTTGACTAGTTTGGCCTCCGTGACCACAGGCAAAAAATTTGAGCCTACGAGGGCCGTACGGCTCGAAAATCGAGGCAAAACCTTGAAAAAAATTAAAAAAATGCATTTTTACACGCAAGCAGGAACTGCCAACGCGCGATGCCACCGCACCACCCGTGCGCCGCCACTCGCGCGCCCCCCC